>JASCZI010060744.1:24728-38303 GCA_036250425.1 Stylosanthes scabra | reverse complement strand
GTTTTTAAGGGGACTTAATATGTGTCTAATGAACTTAAATATAAAATTTCAGATTAAAATAATAAAGTTATCTTAGGTAAATAAATTAATTACCTAGACTAGTTAACAACCGAAATGGGTACAAGGGCTCAAGGGCAGTTTTGTCATTTCAAAAATATCTTTTGTTAAAACTATTTTTACTGGAGATAAAGGGATGTGTTAGTGATGAAATGCAACTAGTTTGACCTTCATAGGTTTTGAAACGAAAAAGTTATAAATATTTTCGTAAACTAGTGCATTCCGGTTTTTAAAGGAGAATGGCAAGGGCAGAATTGTCATTTAAACTTAATATATTTCAAAAATGTTTTTACAGTGGGTAGCCACATGTGTCAGGAGAAGAATGGCTTTGGTTTGGGTTGAAAATGATTTAAGATGAATTTTCTATGTGCGTTTTAGTAAACTAGTGTTATATCGGTTTTTCGGAAAAATAACACTAAGCCCAAAAATGGAATTTAATCAAAATGCTTTGGTTCTGGAATTTCCCTAAAGAAATATGATTTATGAATATGAAATGAGATATTAAAATATATATACAAAGCCAATTAAAATATCCAAAGAGAACGGTTAGTTTTGAAGCTAGCCACTAATAAAAATGACGATAATTATAGTGAGAAGCTAATGAGAATTAATGAAGATAACAATGCTAATGAAAGTAATAGTAAATAATAAAAGATAATGGCTTAGAAAATAAATTATGTTTTGGAGAAATTATATTTATAGTATTTATAATACATAAATGGTTTTTGAAACTAATAACATATAAAGATAACTATATGATAAGAAAAGAGTGAAAGACTTATTTTGAGTATAATAAGTCCCTTATTATAAAAGTAAAGCCAAAAGTATTTTAATATGATAATAAGCTAAGTACTAAAGAATGATAAATATATTTGAATACGATATATGTATATATCTATATAGTTATTAAGAAAAGCCTTTGAAAAGATAATAAAGAGAGATATGAACATAAGCTACTAAGAATATAAGCTAAGTGCAAACGTTGTACATTAATAAAAGCCACGAAGAAAGATATTCATAAGCTGTTAATCACTTAGCTATGATAGGCTCTCATAATTGAGTGAGTAAACCTAGATGTGACGGTTGATGCCGATTCGGTTTGGTCGGCGATGGTATGGGACACGACGATCGAGCCGGGTTTCTTTCTTGGGAATGGTTCATGGTTCTGGACCGGTTTAATCCCTTGAAATGGATTGGTCTGGCAACCGACCAAGTATCGGTCCTATCGGACTTGTGTGACTGTCAGACCGGTTGGTTCAGCTAAGTCATGTAGACCGAAGGCTAATCGGCTACAGAATGCTATTCCGGCTAATGGTTCCCTAGAACGAAGCGGTGAATGCTAAAGGCTATGCTATGCTGTGAGGTTGAAGCTATGGCTAGAGCAATGCTAATGCAAGGGCTAGGTGTCGTCCCGCTTGACTGAATGATAAGAGCTACAAGGGCTGGGTGTCGTCCCGCTTGACTGAGTGATAAGAGCTACAAGGGCTGGGTGATGTCCCGCTTGTCTGAGAATTAAGCTTGAAGGCTAACTTCCTAAAGGCTGTGAACGATCATCCATTTCTCTAGTGGCGATGCGACTTACTGCTTGCTTGCTTTGGTGACGGGATCCTCACCCCTAGATTCGTGTATGCTGCTGGATACGTATGAAAGTTTCGCATTGGCCGTTGGCAATGTATGAAACGTACTGAGGAGTACGGGTCGCCTTGACATAGTCGGGTGTCAAGCCAGTCGTCGCTGAGAAATCATACTTGGGATTTATTCCGAGTAATCGTCGGGCGCGGGAAGCCAACCGATGCATGAGCTTATGGCCTGCACTAGGACCAGGCATGCATCATACTTGTTTGCGCATTTGATTGTGTGTGTTTACCACATTTCATTGCCTTGCTTGACTTGTTTGCCTTGCATGTGCTTGTCTTGTTTTCCTTGTGTGTTTATACGTGTTGTTCTTCTTGAGTCTCTGTTCTGCCTTACTGTCTGTCTTGCTATCTGCTGTCTCTATCTGCTTCGCTGCTATCTGTTACTCTACCTACGTGACGTGAGCCCCTAAGATAGAGTAGTTGACCTAGGAGTCAACTAGGAACGATAGGTTCTCACCCCCGTTTTCTTTCTTTAACCCACGCGTAGATGGGAAGTGGCGTTATCTTCTACGAGTACGAGAAACGCGAGAAGTTCGAGGATTTCGATATGAAAGCTGATGCTGAGCTGGGAACCTTCAAGATTAGGCGCTGACTTCCGTTCATCTTCTCCGTAGCATTAGGATTGATCCTGATCTATCGTACGAGATTCAGTTCGAGGCGTCGAGGGTGCCAAGGAGTTGGGAACTCGTTCCGCCATCCTAAGGTTGGATGGGTAAAGGACACGATAAAAAGGGAGTCGAAGGGATGGAACACTCTAATGAGAAGCAGGATGTTGGAGAGGAAGATTCCGAGGAAGAGGTCCCTGCTTCATTTTCCTTGCTTATGGACATCGATGCTGGCGGAAGATTGCCTACGTTACATCGAGGGGTTGAGGCGTCGTCCTGAGCTTTCACCTCTCCACAGCAGACAAGTTTCTGTATCAGATTCAACAAGGAGTCAACTGATCGACAGCCTGCCGGTCATAACGCTTCGAGTTATGATTTCCCTGGAGCTTGGTAACCGCCATTGTCGGGTCTGAGATTTTAGTATGCCTCGCTTGTTAGAACAGTAGAGGCTTAGGACGCTGTTGTCGTGGTCGTAGTTTCTTTTATGTTCTTAGTCCCGCGTCCTAGCTTAGGAGACCTTTGTATGTGAGGTCAGGCCGGGTAAGACTGTCACAGATAAGCGTCTAGAGTCTGTAAGGATACTACTACTATATGTTAATATATATATATATATATATATATATATATATGTATGTATATAATCTTGGGACTTCTTGTTATACGAAGAAATTGTTATATCTACACATGAGTTATATTGTTTGCTTATAATGATTGTCGCGCTAATGCTTTCACGACAGGTTAATACTAATAATATGGTTTAGAGTTTTAGAAATTTTTAGGTTAGGGAATGTGGCATCTCAATTGTAGGCGCAGTCGACGGTGTCGAAAATTAGGATGTTACAGTTTGGTATCAGAGCAGTTCATCCTTATAAAGCATAGGGATGGGGTGAGGTGTTGAGGTTGCTGTGTTGGGTTGGGGGTTGGCGCCTAGGCGTCAAATCTGGGCGCCTAGGCGTGGGGATATGGGTGGATGAAGATGTTGGTTTGGGTTGGGATTAGGCGCCTAGACGTCAAATTTTGGTGCCTAAGCATGGGTATTCAGGCTAATGGGGCAGGGGGTAGGATGGGTGAGACTTGGGACGCCCAGGCGTCAATTCTGGACGCCAAAGCGTGGATGATGTAGATGATTGTGAGGGTGAGTGGTTGAGTGTGGATGGGGAGAGAAGGGGGCGCCTAGGCGTGCATCTGGGACGCCTAGGCGTGGGGTTTATGGAGTGTGTGGATAACTGAATAATGTTGAGGGGAATTGATGGGGCGCCTAGGCGTCAGTGGACAGTGAGCAGACGCCTAGGCGTGGGTTAGTTGTGTGTGCAGAGTGGTTGAGTGAAGGGAGGGCACAAGGGATGCCTAGGCGTCAAGTATGGGTGCCTAGGTGTGAGTGAATTGTGTGTGTGCAGTGTGATGCAAAATGACTCTACTTCTGTTCTAAAGTGCAAGTGACATGTTCAAATGCAATTACTTATCATACAAACATGTGAAAATGTCATTTGATTAAGATGACATGAAATGCAACACCAAACTTATTTTGGTTTCATATTTAAAATAGAACATGAGTAGAGGCAAAGTACAAGATGCATGAGCATAATTTTATATAAAAAGAAGATAATAATCAACACCAAACTTAGTTTGGTATGTTATACTTAATCCTTGGTTGGTGCCACACCAAACTTAAGTGTTGACCATATGGTGGGCTATAAGCCAAGTCGCGAACATGTTTGATCAATTTCGAAGCGCTACAGACAGACAACACGACTCCCAAGTACTAAATCCGAATCACACAGCTGTTCGAATCGTATATATGAATAACATAATTTACTTTTACATAAATAGAGCCAATACCACAAGATACAACGCTTTACAATTATTAAAGTAGGGGTACATATATACATAACAAACTAGGTTCAATGACTTTACAACAGAACCTGCGAAGCTTAGGTTCACCGACTACCCCAAACTCTAACCCACACACCGACACCTCTAGTCCTCCAAGACATGCAGCGGAAGACTCAACCTTCGGAGAAAACTAGACACATGGATATCTTCACGGATGCTTCGCCAACTTTCCAAGCTTGAACCTGTACCTGAAAAGTCTGATAAATATACGGAGTGAGAATCCCCAACCCATGGATTCTCAGTACGGAAAGAGCGTCAAACCTACAGTATTTATTTTAGTCGGATTACTCGAGGCGTTCCTAGGTCTCTCGTTTAGTCTCATAATTTAGTTACTCCTAAGGCCTAGTACAAGGCTCTACCAGTTATTCATTCTTCTCTCTCGTTTCCAAAGTCCTACGTTCCCTAATCTAACCATTAGAACACACAACAGACATTCAACACACAAACATCCATTACAAACAAGCAATACAAGAAGTAGCACTTAACAAGTAATAAGCAGTTAGGCACACCCAATCAATGTCAAGCAAATGCAGATGATGCATGCCTATTCCTGCAGGCTACGATGAGCTCACCTGGTTGGTTATCATAGCCAACCCGACCGATCCAGAACTAGCACTGGATAACCATCATTCGTACTTCCCCGAAGGACCAATCAGTCGGCCCCGATCATTTATGATCTCTCATCTCATCAATATACATATGGGGGTTCCCTTCTCTTTCTCAATGACTAACATGTAGGTTGGTAGCCGGGACGTTGGCAGAAGGCCCCCCTGCCGCTACCGTAAGCCGCGACGTTAGCTCTTGTCCCACGTGGAAACAAGAACCCCACATGCACTTACTACTCCCGATGGTCCGCTGTTGCCATAAGCCGAGTCGATAGCCCTTCCGGCCCCTCTTGATACCTAGGTTCACGGTTCTTAATTTGTAAAACAAGGGTATTAGCATACATGAGATGTAACCACTCCAATCATCATCACTCAACCTCTGAAAACCTTTGGAAATCATGTCCCATCTTTTAGAATCGATTCAGAAGAGGAAGAATCGATTCTGAGAGCATTTTGAACATTAAATTTGAAAACAGGGTGAAAACGAATCGGTTCGGTGATCCATCAAATCGACTCGATCTTAGGCGGTTCATGAAATTTTGAATGTGGAGTCGACTCGAGGCCCTATCGAATCGATTCTAGAGGCAAGTTTTAAAATCTCTTAGCCTCTATCAAAATACGAATCGATTCGACGAGACCCTGAATCGACTCGATTGGAAGTTTAACAATTTATTTAAGGCCACGAGATTAGAGTCGATTCTACACAACCACAAATCGATTTAAGTTGGGGAGTTTTGGCCTCTGTGCAAATACAAATCGATTCCCCCACAGGCGAATCGACTCGATAGCCACAAAATTCTCAAATCCGTTCCAAAAAGGCTCAATGAATCGACTCGGATACCACTTGAATCGATTCGCTGCAGCTAAAACGTGTGATTTCATAAAATTGAGTTTGAAAACAAGTTTTGCACAAGGAACCATAACTCACCCCTTTCAAAATCATTTCCTTTGAAATCTTTGCCTCTCCTAAAATCCCTCATAACCTTTTCAAAACCATTTCAAAACCGTTTCATTCATCACATCCGAAAATCCTTTCACTTTCATCAATCATCACAATCTCATTCCTCTCATCATCTCGCCCCTCGGGCCCAATCCATCCATACGGTTCCCATCTCATGTAAACCCTCAATCTTTAAAAATGTATTGGCACAAATGCCACAACCACAATCAATCATACATGCATAATCTTGTTCTCATCAATCTCAAGCATACACATAAGCATGTAGACAATCAACAACCATTCAATTCTAATCTATTTCTCAAGTTCATTAATTTTCTTAGTAGATAGTCTAGGTGCCACTAACCTAGGCAATCATCCTAGCTTAAATAGTGTAAGTTTGAATCTAATTCCGTACCTGGACGCCAAGCTCAATGTATACACGCGATCCTTGGTCGCGCCATCGAACATCCAAGCACAATCAATTGTTGTTCTCATGTTTAACCAACTATTCCATCCTCCAATTCTCCACATTTCCTTGCATCTACAACAAACTCACACAACATGCAACAATACAACACAATCAACCATTATCCCACTAATTAAAACTAAGGACTAGGGTTGGAAACGTCTCACCGGAGATACCCAAGCTTGTGGGCATCGATCACCAAGCTCCAAAACGTACTAGATCATCACCTAATTCATAAGGACTCGAAACATGCAAGAAGGTCAAGCCAATTTCGAGCAGAATTTTGGGTAGAGGAAACGAGTTGGAATATGGCTTACCCATGGTTTTCATGTGTAGTAGATGAAAAGAGGGCGGCAAGAGCTTTGCGTAGCCGCAAACCGTGCATCAATCAGAGCTCTTGATCAAAAGTTATGGCGATCGGAAGTTGGCGTGAGCGGCGAAAGAATTGATACGAATCAATTCTTCAACCATCTCTTCAGCAACTCTCTCTCATTCTAACGTGAATGAAGAGGAATTGTGGCTGAAGTGTTGTGTTGCCATCCTTTTATATAGCCACTAACGAGTGGTAGTTCCGTAATTTCGTGGTTTGGTCTGGTTCGGGCCAAACTTTTAGCGAAGGTGTTCGAGTTCGCGCTCAAAATTTTATTTATTCCATCAACGTGTGTTCTTGTCCGTCCTTAATTGTACTCCATAATACTCAATTTACTTTATACGGTCGTGGTCAAAATCCCGGGGCTCACATATCATAACTTAATTAAGATGAATAAATCGGATGGTTTTCCACCCATCAAGGGCTCTTTTATTGTCATTAGCTTGACAAATTTTGCTGAGTTCATGGTAGGGCAGATGGGTGGAGTTCCACTTCTCCACCAAGGTATTGCTTGAACCTTTGACAATTTACTACAAAAGTAGTGCCATCCTTATCATTCTTAATTTTCGCATGTCCATATGGTGAAACTTTAAGGATTGTATAAGGTCCGGACCACCTAGATTTAAGTTTTCCGAGGAACACTCTTAGTCTTGAATTGAACAGCAACACTTTTTGGCCCGGTTCTAGCACACGTTTTTTAATTTTCTGATCATGCCACCTCTTAGTCTTCTCTTTGTAGAGCTTAGCATTGTTGTAGGCTTCTGTTTTGAACTCATCTAGCTCATTAAGTTGCTGCATTCTACTTTCGGCTGCAACCTTAGAGTCAAAGTTTAAGAACTTCAAAGCCCAATAAGCTTTGTGTTCCAACTCAAGAGGTAGGTGGCAAGCTTTCCCATATAAAAGCTGATATGGGGACATCCCAATGGGGGTTTTTAAAGCTGTCCGGAATGCCCAAAGTGCATCATCAAGCTTCCTAGACCAATCCTTCCGTGATAGATTTACCGTTTTCTCAAGAATGCGCTTTAATTCTCTGTTGGACACCTCCGCTTGCCCACTGGTTTGTGGGTGATATGGGGTGGCTATCTTATGCTTCACTCCATAGTTGTGCAGCAATTGTTCCAAATACTTATTGCAGAAATGGGTTCCTCCGTCACTAATTAGTGTCCTTGGCACTCCATACCTGCAAAAGATATTTTTCTGCAAAAACTTAACAACAATTTTAGAATCATTAGTTGGTGAGGCAATTGCCTCAACCCATTTTGAAACATAATCAACAGCAACTAAGATATATTCATTAGAGTAGGAAGGTGGAAAGTGTAACACCCTACTTTTCTATACAATAGGTTATACACAAATTGGCTAGAAAATCGTCCGTATGATTTCCTGTGTTTTGAATTCGCGAAATACGTGTATAGCGGTTCACCTTCTTGTGATGGACCAGACCTTAAAAAGAAGAAGAATATATTTATTTATTTATGTTTTTATTTAATTAGTTAATTATCTATTTAATTAATTAATTATTCATTTATCTAATTATTATGAATAATTATGTATTAGAAGATAAAAATATCTTTTTAAAAATATTCTAAAACTAGGTTCAGATTCTAAACGATTTTTTATCAGTATTTTCGAATAAATTCTATCAAAATATTTTAGAAATATTTTGGAATCATAGATATTTATTAATATCAGTATGGATATCATATATGTTATTTGATTAGACAAAATAAAGAGATGTATTTACATAACTATCGTTTTGATAATTATCTTCTAAAATTAAATCTTAACCACATGTTTTTTTTTTTCCACTTCGTTTTTCCATCACAAATCATTTCACCATGTGGTAAATTAATTTGGATAAATTTTCATATTTATCTTTAATAATTTAAAATCAAAATAAAATTATAAATCTTATCTAATCCCTCTCCACACCCACGGCCTTATCTCTTTTTTTTTTAATCACATGTCAAATTCTTGTCTTCATTGCCAAGTAACTGAGATAATTATCCATAAAAAAAAGAAAAGAAATGAAATTCCAACCTTATCAATTATCACTCCAAAAACCAACGTTGTATCCTCTCTCTTTTATTCACAATTATCACCTTCATTCTCATTACCATAATCAACGTTCATCGTCTCTCTTCATTAACAATTCATTTCACCGTCATTTACACAAAAATATGCTTATATTCTTTAGTTCCCTACGTTCTCTTTCATTAAGGCATAATTATCATTTCATTCTTATTTATACATACAATATAAATAACACAAATTTCCTTCCTTATACTCCACGCATACACACTTGAAATTAAAGAGATGAAATAGATTATAGGTCAGAGAGAAAGAAAGAGCGGCATAGGCCGTAGCCTTAACGAAGAGAAAAATTGAAGTAGTTTGAGAAACTCAAGAATTATATTTCTTACACCTTCAAGAGCTTGTTTGAAAAGCTAAGAATCAGAATTCTTGAGAGAATTGAATTCTAATTCTTGCTTTGGAACACACAAAAATGAATAATTTGAATTCATTCTAGAATTCTAATTCCTATGTTTCTCTTATTTGTAAATCAGAGCAAAGAAGGTCTGATTACAAAATCAACTCTCACAACAAACCAATATAACATTTGAAATATCAAAAATATCCTTAATAACAATTTATTATTCCAAATTTATCTTTCAAAAAGTGAGTTTCTTCTCCAGCATTACTGTGTTTGCTTTGTTCTGTGGCTTCCATCTCCAACTTGACTACACTCTAATAATTCAACCTTCATCATTTTTTTGAGATGAATCATGATCAGAAACAAAAACACGAAGGTATGGATCATCATTATCATCATCCACGCCTATCTTTTTCTTCAACCGCCCAAACCCCTTCCTTTTCTCCCCTGACCCACCCTAATGCCACCATCACCAACAAGCTCTCCCCTTCCCTTCCACCATCACCAACAACCTCTCGCCTTCCCTTCTGGCTCCTCGCCTACCAGAGTACCAGAAGGTCGTTGCCAACGACACCGATTCCTCAATCCCCTCCTCTGCCCCATACGATCTCGTCTCCCTTTGTGACTGAATTTCCTATTTTTATTTCGTTGACTGGATTCCCTATTTAATAAGAAAATCAAGTTTTGTAGGGTTTTTTAGATATAAGAGAGGTGAATAGGTGATTTGAGTACCTTCTGGATGGATGAAGGTTGGGATGGTGAATGGTGGTTGATTCACAAGGGATATGAGTGATAAAATTGTAAAAATAGATAATTTAACTTATATAAAAATTATTTTAAATTAAAGAATTGATACCAATTCTACTCCTATGATAAAGTTATTCCAAATCATAGAATTGAATTCTGAAGAGAATTCTAATTCTTTTCATCATAGAATTGAATTCTTTTCTTACATAAAAAAGTTTCCAAACAAGCTCTCAAGTATATTATCTCTAATCTAATCTCAAGTGATCAAGTAGCCAAGCTTTCTTCTGTTAAATTTCTCCTCTTTGACATCAAATTTCTTAAGCAAGTAGAGTTTCCAAAGAGTGCTTAAGTTCATTCATCTTCAAACCATGGAGTGATTGTGGGTGAATCAAAACTTGAAGAAGTGAACTGAGAAAGCATGCAGAAAAAAAAAGGTAAGAGTTAGGGTAGCTTGGATGCTATGAATGTGATCTTTGATATCATTGAATGTTCATGAGTGTTCTTGTTGGATTATGATGATGATTAACGTGCTTGCCATGTTTTTATTGATGATGAATGGTCAATGATGAATTGAGCTTATGGATGATTATGGTTAAGATTAAGTAATTATTTGTGAAATTTTTTGTGAACTTTACACCAAATCCAGTTGCTGGACCGTGGTTTCACATGGGTGTATGATGATGTATTTTTTTTTTTATATTTTAAATGTATAATTAACTTAAAATATTAAAATGAATAATTGGTAAAATTCTAAGGTAAATTTGGTTACGTTTAAGTAATTGTATTAAGGTAAAAGGAGGGCAAAAGAGTAAGAGGAATAAATTAAATGGTTTATGAAATAAAGAGTGGTAGAAAGTTAAATGAATAAGTTAGAGATAGTAAAAGTGAGAAATAAATTTAGAAAAGAAAAATCCTTTGAAAAATTAGGAAGGTATTGAAAAAGAAAACCGAAAAGAACAAGTAATTATGGATATATATATATCATAACTACGATGACCGAATAGCCATAAAGTTTGGGGAAAAGTTTGGGTTTAATTACAGTTATAATTGATTAAAGAAAGAAATAAAAATGGGATTAAAAATAATATTATATGACAAAATAAGAATTAACATAAGTAAAATGTTAGAATAAGTAAAGTTGCAACAATTTCTCCAAAACAAAGGTGCTGCTGGCCGAACTGGAAGGGAAAGGAAACAAGGTTGATATAATTAATTAAAGTGTTAAAAGAGTTAGGAAAAATGTGATATAATTAATTTGTAATTGTTTAGGTAACTTTAATTAAGTTTTAGTAAAAAAAAATGGTAGAAATAGGTAAATAATTTAATTTTATCACTTTAATAAAATAGTGAAAATATAAATTTAACATGTTAAAAACAATTTTAGATGGTAAAAAGAAATTTAAAATGAAATTTGGAAGTTTTTAGACTAAAACCGAGAATTTAGTAAAGTTAGGAGTTAAAATATAAATAAAGTAAAAATTGGGGCTAACATAATTAAATTAGGTGTCTAAGTATGAATAATATAAAGTTTAGAGGTTGAAATGGTAATCTTAGAATATTAGGGGTTAAAGTGTAAATATAAAGAGTTAGGTTACTAGTTAAGTAAAACTAGAAACTTAAATAAATAAAAGTAAAATTAGTAGCTTTAATAAAACATTTATGAATATAATCTTATAATTTTAAGAATAATAAAATAAGTTATATAACCATAAATTAATCTTAATAAAAGTTATATTTAGTCTAAGAATAGTAATAGATGACATTTAAATCCGAGAAAAGTGTACACCGTAACTAAGTGTTAATATAACCAAGGATAAAATAGTAATTTCACTTTAAGAGAAAAGTAAGTATAAGAATTACTAAGACACCATAATGCAAGGTGAGAGAATAATGGATTACAAAAGAGAGTCCCCATAAGGATAACGGCCAGCTAATAAGAAAGGTGGATCGATCACTTGAATGGATTCATAAATGAAAAACGGTTGTATGTTGTGCTTAGCAAGGACGGTGGTTTTGTCCCGCTTGCTCAGAGCTATTGAGACTTTGTGGGGATGGTGGTTTCGTCCCGCTCACAGTTTGATGTATACGGCCTCAGTGAGGACGGCGATACGTAACGCTCACTATTGGACTGGAAAGACGACTTTCTCATGAGGACGGCGATACGTAATGCTCATGCAGGAAGTGATTTCTGAAGTAGGGACGGCGATACGTAACGCCTATTTCAGAGATGCTGTCGGGTTCTTAGTGATAACCGACACATGAGGTCATGACCAAGACTAGGATCAGGCATGCATCATATTGATTGCCGCATCTACATTTGTTTGTGCTTGCGCATATCTCTGTGTTTGTGATTATGTTCCTGCTTGTTTGTGTTGTGCTAAGCTTCCTTGTTTGTGTGTGTTGTGTGATTTTATACTTGCTTCTCTTCCCTTGACTGTTAAGAAATTATGACTAGAACTGAAACTACGACTGGGATTGATAGAAATAATTGATACGTTAAGAAGTTATTGAAATAGGGAGCTTAGGAAATGGAATAACAAAGGTGACTGACCAGAACTTAGATTAATGTCCTAGGGTATTCCCTTAGAAGAGTCTCCCATAGCACGTACCTTACTGAGAACTCTAGGTTCTCACCCCTTAGTTATTTTCCTCGCACAGGAGGTACTTATCCAAGGCGATGCTGTCAAGGGGACACGAAGCACATGTTCTACAAAGCTGGATCCTGAAAAGTATATTAAAGCTGCTCGTAGAGAAAGGCAAAGTTTAGCTGAAGCCACCTTGATTCCTGAATGATAGCTGAATTTGAAGTTATTGAGTTCAGAGTCTAGAGTTGTTCCCCTCTCTGTTAGTATTTTCTTGAGGGATAAGATTTTTTTTGGGTAGAAATCTGAGTGCCAGATTAGGGGCTTCTTATATGGGCCAGGACTCAGGTAGACGTCAAGTTTTCAAAGGTTGTATGAAATACTACTATTGTATATGTATACTAATATGCTGGTATAAAAATAGCAAAGGTTTTTGATTTCGATACCTCCTTGAGATTTCTGATGATTGAAGTTACCTGATTATCTGTATTTAGTTGATATCTCTTAAATGTCTTAGTTAATAAACGCTCACGTTTAGTGCGTCAGGCTCATATTAATTAAGTAGATAACTTAGGATAGGTCAGGTAATGACACCGAACGGTAACTCCTAACTTCTAGTACTGATCTAGACAGCCTGGAAGTTGGGATGTTACAGAAAGGGTCCCATGAAATCAATGCCCCAAACATCAAATATTTCTATCTGAAGTATATAGTTTTGGGGCATCTCTTGCTTTCTTGATATGTTACCAGCCTGTTGGCATTTGTCACAAGATTTAACAAAATCATGTGCATCTTTGAATATAGTTGGCCAATAAAGGCCACATTGAAGTACTTTTGCTGCTGTCCTATCACCACTGAAATGACTTCCATAATCTGATGCATGGCAATGTGATGCGACAAATTCTTTCGTCACAATCCGGCAAGTGCACCTAATCAAGTAATACCACTTGTGAGTGGATATCGTTCCCTCGAGGAAAGGTGGATCAAGCAACACTCTTAAATCGGTTTCTCTATGTAGATCCAAGTATCAATCAAAGATTAATGGAAAACTAATGAAAGAAGCAATCAAGAACCATGTAACAACAAGAAAGCATGTCAAGAAACACAATCTTTAAACACAATTTATTACTAGTCAACTAAATCAATTATCAAGAAAGATGGAAATGCAAATGTAAAAAGCAAGATCAAGGAATTGGAGATATTCATCACTAACTTCATAAACCAGATTTCACCATTCAA
>JASCZI010060743.1:34878-54032 GCA_036250425.1 Stylosanthes scabra | reverse complement strand
TCCCTCCATGAAGATTCATCCGGTCTTCCATGTGAGTATGCTTAAACCATATCATGAAGACCAAGCTGAACCAAGTAGAGGCGATTCAAGTCGTGCTCCGCCTGTGATAATTCGATCCTTTGATAAGGAAATCGAAGAAATCCTAGCTAATCGGATTGTGCGGCGGAGAGGAGTACCATCAAGTACCCAATACTTGGTTAAGTGGAAGGGACTCCCAATAACTGAAGCTAGCTGGGAAACTCGCGAAGATCTGTGGCAATTCAAAGAACACCTAGAACGCTATCATGAGCAAAACGCGACGAGGACGTCTGCGCAATAGGTGGGGGAGAATGTCACGATAAATTTTAGAAGGTTACTTTTAAACGGTATTTAAATAGTATTCTGGAGTATTTGAGAATATTCTTGATGGTTCCGGAATGTTCTAGAATACCCCGGAAGGTCCTGGAGGACCCTAGAATGTCCTAGAAGGCTCTAGAAAGTCATAGAAGTATTCTAGAAGAGTATAGATATATGTAGAAGAATAAAGAGTGTGGTAGAATAATCTAGAAGTATTTGGAGAAATGTGGTAGGTTAGATATTTGTAATGAAGGTTCTGGACACTTGATCTGGACCATTGATTAGATTTAATCTTAGCCGTTCGTTAAGGAGGTTGATTAGTATAAATAGGGGTAAGAGTTTGGAGTTTGAGGGTGTGAGTCATTTGTACAAATCACTTGTGTTAGTAAAGTGGTTTCCACCAAAGCTTCCTTTCTCTTGTGTTTTCTTATTTTTTTAGCTTTAGTGCTAATATTGAGGGTTAGGCTGACTTGATCTTAGCTCAAGAGGTTGAGTAAGTTCAAGTGCCGGTTACGATAGCGTTGGAGTGTGTCCAAGGCCGTGACAACGAGCATCATCATTTATGTAAAAAATAGATGTAAGATTTTTAAAAAGGTCCTTACATTTTGGATCATTTGGCATGCATTCAACATTGTTAACAATATTGCGTTGGTTTACTTTATTATATATTATGGTTTTTTAAAAACTATATATTTGGTGCAAAAAGCCAAAACTCAATATATATTATTGTTGTGAAATAAAAAGCCAGTTTATCTGTTGTGCAAAAAGACAACAGAAATGACATTTTTCATTCATATACTTTATTATATGAAAGCAATTATTTAGATTATGTTAGATTGGACGATTTACATCTCAAAAAATTATCATTAAAATCGTTTATTTATCGTTTTTAAAAAAGATAAGAGAAATTCAAACATTTTCGCTGATGTTGAAAAGATTCTCCACATGCATGCATGCTGAGTAAATAATATTGTTTTTATTATTTGAATTTAAGGCTGTTGATCTCACATGAATTTAAAAGCTTTTATATATATAATCCGAGGATTGGAATGGAGCTTACTTGGGAGAGCATTATTTACTTTTTTCTATGCAATACTTGAAGGATTAATTATTAAATTTTTTATTTGAAAAATATCTTGGTTGACACCATAAAAATATTAAACATAATATAAATAAAAGAATGGATTAATAAACACATTAATAATAATAACAAGAATAAGGTTAGCCAAAGACAAAATTACGCAACTAAAACTTTGTCCTCTTTAAAGCCAACCATCTTTGAATTTTACGTTTAATTATTACTAGTTTACTACTTTATATTTGATGGCATAGTTGTAAGTATTTTAATCTCATGGACCAAAGATAATTTTTGATAACTGATAACACATACACTACTTTATGAAAGGGTTGACCTAATTAAACTAAAACCATTTTAATTATTAAAGCCGCCATACTAATAAATTTTTATGAGGCATAAGATCTAGATTATTTCTTTCTAAAGAAATTATACTATAGTAAACTAGGATTAATTTTTCCAATTATTAATTACACATATTCTAATAGTTAATTTTTACTTTATACTAAATTCTACATAGGAATATAAAACAAAAACAAAAAATACATAGTAATAATGTGATGTACAATGTACAACAAGAATATTTATTTTCCAAAGATTATTATTCAATGATTGTAAGACACCTCACTAACTTTGTAACCACTATTTGGCTACCCTTATTAATGCTTTGGCTCAACTTTACTAAACATAAAATATAAATACTATTCTTTTCTTTGTCATGCCAAAAATTGACTAAGAAATGCATATTGAATGCTTACCAACCTTATCACCCACTTTGTCCCATTATTTATTTTTGTCCATTTTATTGAGGCAATATATAATAAGTCACCTTTACAATTTTTTTTTCAACATAACGAGTATATTACAAAAATTAAAAATTTGTTTTTATTGCTATTTAATCTATTAATTAAGAGATATGGATCGGAGTTCAAATCCTACTTTGAACATAAAAAATATCATGAAATCAATTGTTGATAAATTTGCTTATTTAATATTTTGATTTTGATATATATATATACACCTATTATTATTATTATTATTATTATTATTATTATTATTATTATTATTATTATTTTGAGAGCTAAAGGTAAGTGGCAGTCTCTATCATCACTTTCTATATCATTCATTCAATAACCTATTTCCACAATAATAATAATAATAATAATAATAATAATAATAATAATAATAATAATAATAGGTGTATTAAATATATGAAAACTTAAATTTTCCGTAACATATTTCTTTGTTAACCAAACCCTAGTTAATCATATAATATGATATATGTCACAATTTCTAAGCTCATAGATAAAGTTAATTTAGTAGTTTGTCACAACTTACGTTGCACTCAATAATATACTATACAATGTAACACGTGCATTCCGTGGTTAATTATAGTGATTAAGCAGTCAAATTATTTGTGCTCCGTTTTTTTCTTAATATAGCTTTACTTCAATTTCGATTCCCATTAATTCCCTTGCACCTTCTTCGTCAGTTCTTCAATTCCTCGGTCAAAAGAAAAATAAATGTTACAAATAAAGAGAAAAGAAAAGTTATAAAATTATTTAACGAAATTATTACAAAAAGAAAAAAGAAAAGAAAAATACCTTTGTAAATATTTAATATAGAAATATTTTTTCTCTAAAAGAATTAAACCAAG
Source organism: Stylosanthes scabra (assembly GCA_036250425.1). Taxonomy (NCBI): domain Eukaryota; kingdom Viridiplantae; phylum Streptophyta; class Magnoliopsida; order Fabales; family Fabaceae; genus Stylosanthes; species Stylosanthes scabra. The sequence goes on along the minus strand of JASCZI010060743.1, from coordinate 50,964 downwards.
TGGCCACGTGAAAATTATTTATTTTAATGGAGCTAGCAATGTAATGGTTATTTGTTTGGACTTTGGGAGTGTTGTTTGCTTTTGAAGTCTTCATCTTCTTGAAATCTGTCCTCAATTTCATGCTTAAACTTGTCACAGTCTTTTTTCCCCTCCTTTCTTTCAGGGTTTAAGTATAGAAAATTTTTAATAAAAATTATATGAATTATACATTTTAGTTTTTAATATTTAATTTGTATATATTAAAAGAAATAATCTAAAACTTTGATTAATAATTTGGATTAGTTAAATAATTAATTTATATATTCGCTTAAATAAGTATCAGATTTTGGATTTCGTCATTTATATATAACTTAGGTGTTCGAGACAATGGCAAGATAGCGTAAAAAAATTAATAATAACTTTAATTTAATATATTTATTTAGGGGATATATTAACTAAATTATTTTTTTAATTTCCATTTTTGGCATATTATTGTGTTATTCTCAGTCATCCTCATCCATTTTCTGGCCACATATATATTTGGTCATTAAGAAAGGAGAGTAGGTTAATACCCAAATTAAATATGGTTATGTCCATATTTATTTATAGATTTCGTTGACCTAGAAAAAAATAATAAATGACCTGATCAGAGAGGGAGTAATACTAAATTTCGTTTAAATTTCTCCAATTGAGAGCAAGTCATGATGTCAATAAGACAAAAAATAAAGTATTTGTGTCCTTTAGATTTTAGATGTCCCTGTCATTACAGCAATCAAGCACAATAATTAAGGCCCCATAATGTTAATTTTATTTTCCAGGCAAAATTTTTTATCACTAAAATTTACTACTATACTTGCTTCTGGATGGATAAGTCTTGTGAATTCTTATATTTCTTTTTAAACAATAATGATTTAGAATTATAATTTTTTATTATTTTATTTTTTACATGAATAAAAATTTTAATATATTTTATTTTTGAAAATAAAAAATTAATTAATTAAAGAATAACTTAAAATTTATAATCATTTTTAAATTTTTTTCCCTTTTTTGTTTAATCAAACTTTTGATTTTTTGAAGAAACTGATAAGCTAGCAGTTGCATAAACCAAAAAACGAAAAGTGCTTTTCCATAATCAAGATGAATAATCCACCATGTCATATCATCATATCATATTCAAAACAAAAGGTTTTCACAAAAATAATGGGTACCTTTTAATTTGCTTAGTGATGTAATAATAAATTGAAAACTTAACTGAATTATATATATGTTCAATAATATATTAGAAATATGAATAATAGAATGACTAATTTAAAGATAATTTATGGCAAATTTATGGAAATTGAAGAGAATATACTCCAATTTTATGAATTTAACAAAGATATTATATATTATTATTAAAAATGCATAGGAAAAATGGGCTTAAGACAAGGACGTGGTTACAACCGACAAATGGGAGAAACGAAAAAACCCTAGAAAATTGAAGAGTTCAATTTTTTTTTAAAATATATTATAATAATGATGTGCATTACCTGTTAGATAGTGACCTTAAGCAAAATCAGAAACCACTAATGTCCATTATTATCAGCTTTCAATTCAATCAAATTAGTCATTAGTGTTGTGATGATATGAACGTATGTAACGTTGGATTACCTTTCGTTCATGCAATCTCATAATAATTATCATTATAGCCTAGTAATTTAAAGTGCCACGATAATATTAATATACCTAAAAAAGAAAAAAAATGCAATAAAGAGAAAAGTGTAGGTTGTATATATTGGGAAAAAATATTAGTGTTATAAATTAGGTGATGGAACAATTTGCTTATTCGTTTGAATTCAATTTTATATATACAATAATTCTGTATTGATTAATAATAAATTTTTAAATGAAGTTCTAATTTATGATATATTAGTACTTAGTCTTGATAGATCAAGGAAAATGATAGAAAAAAAATTAGTGTTACAAAAGGTTTAATGTTTAGTAATACATTCATGTCAATTCAACTTAAGTTAATTTTTGTCACACAAAAAAGTATGTCACAAAAAAACTTAAGTTAATTTTTAATTCTGATACTTGTATCTTATTCTAAAAATTTACAATATTAAAATAATTATTGGGTTTTTTCAATGGTTGTAAGTAGTTTCTTTTCTATTCCTAGAAAAAGGAAAGGAAAAAAAAAAAAACATTAATCTTATTTTGTGTGGGCGTCGGTAGTAGACAAAATGAGCTCCATGAATTATTGCATGCTCATCTAAAATTTTTCATTGAAGTTTCTCGAAGATGGGCAATGCTACAAAACATGATGACTATTATTATAATTAAGACTGAAGAATTAACCTCAACACCCGAGAAAAAAGGAAAATGTATATTAAGATATTTGATATAATAATAATAATTACAGATAATTCTGTTAGTAACCCAAGGAAAATTGATGAAATAAAGATAATTCATTAATTATTCTTCGTAAAAAGAATTTTTTTTTCTCACATTAAGTAAGTTAGGTAGTCAATTTCATCAGTAACTCTGGATTCATTTCATATTATTAGATACTTTTTTATTATTATTATTATTATTATTATTATTATTATTATTATTATTTCAAACCATTTAGCACAACTACTATATGATAGTACGCTATTCATAGTTTTACTTGTACTACTGCTAGGTCTAAATCAGAGTAGTTGCAATCAATTGATTAATTAGTGCAACTTGCAAGAGTTTTAATAAGTCAACATACCAATGGACTTAAACTTTATATATTTAATTAGATATAAAATTAAAAAAAGACAAGCTTGTTATACTACTGTACATGACATTAGATATTTATTAAAATAAAATATCAACACTCGTGTTTTGAATTTTGATTATTATAGGGTGCGTATGTAATCACTTGTATATTTTTCTACCACGTAAAAATTCATGATAATTATTAGAAAATAAAGAAAAAAAATTATAAAATGAATAAAAACTTTAATACAATGGTGTAAAAGGCAGTATTAACTAACAAGTAATTAATTAGTTTCATTTCTAACTATCTTTATTAATTAATCTACTAAGTAGTTACTAATTACATATCTATTTTCTTTTTTTATTTTTGGTCGACAATATATATTTTGTTTGGTGGGAAATTTTCTTTGAATTTGAAGAAGACCCATCCGAAAAACAAGGGTTATATCATATGGGCCAAGACTCGGTCAAATTGGCCCAATAAGAAGCCCATGAATGACTTTAAATTCATTTTAATTTTTCTTTTTTTTTTTGTTGCAAATAAAACAAACCCTAGTCCTTGTGCAACTACCAAATAATATTACTACGTAGAGTGACGTAAGTGAAACAGGATCAGAATCTGTGTGTTACTTTGAGTTTCAAGTTTGAACTCGCCATTAGAATCTTCGCCATCTCAGGTTCTTATTCTTCTTTCCCCTTCTCCTTAGTTAATTTTGGCCATTGTTATCGTTACTATTCTACGTTTAATAATGTGTACAAAACTTAGTTGTATAGTAGTTATAGTTTTTGACCGAGATAATGTCAATGTTATAACATTGTTGAAACAATTTTTTTTTATTTAAATTAATCTGTTGTAGGATTGAAGATGAAGGTGATCGCTGCATATTTGCTTGCTGTTCTTGGAGGCAACAAAAGCCCTTCTGCTAAAGATGTCAAGGGCATCCTTGCCTCTGGTTCCATTCTCCTATTTTTATCACTATAAATTCATAATAATAATTATTTTTTCAATAATTTGTATCCCTATTGTAAAACTATTTTCATTTTAATGGATTGATTACAATATAAACGTTGTGTCATTTCATTTGATTCATGCAAAAAAAAAAAAAGCAATAATAATAATTTGTAAATTGAATTTAATTTATGTGCAGTTGGAGCAGAAGCAGAGGATAATATGATTGAGCTGTTGTTTTCTCAGCTTAAGGGGAAGGATATAACTGAGGTTATTGCTGCCGGCAGAGAACAGTTAGCCTCTGTGCCTTGTGGCGGTGGTGGGGGTGCCGTTGCTGTTGCCGCTGCTCCCGCTGGTGGAGCTGCTGCTCCAGCAGCTGCTGCAGAAAAGAAAGAAGAAAAGGTGGAGGAGAAAGAGGAATCTGATGATGTAAGTTTTCTAGTTTCCTCCTATAGTCTCTCATCATACACTTCAATAACTATATTTCAATCAATAGTCTCTGATCGTTAATCTTAATTTCTTTTTAAATAATGCAGGATATGGGTTTCAGTCTCTTCGATTAAAGGCAGTTTATTCAAGATTTATCCAGAACATATTATTCTCAGTTTACTCTCTATAGCTTCTGCTTAGTTTATCAAAGTTCTAAATAAGTAATGTAGATTGTAGGGTGAATTCAATTCCAATCTTACCTTAATTTAGTTTCTTCATTCTTAATGCTATGGAATTATTTTGGTCAATGACAAAGGTTATTACCTTTATTCCTATAGACATGTGTTATGTGTTTTTGTGTAGAAGAGACAGAAAAGTGAAAAAGAAATCTATGCTAAATGACAATCTAAAAAAAGCAATAAGAACCTAAGAATACAGGGGAACATTTTCACATGTATATGCTCTTCTATAATTGATACCTTGTTTCAAACATGGGAACCAAAATTCCCATTGAAACATTCACAATCAGCAAACCAAATATGCTTAAAACTAATCTCTTTTTCAATTTGTTTTGGTGGGAATTATTCGAATATAGATGTACATATCAAGTAATATAACATAAACAGTAACAGGAATAAGGCATATCCATTGCAATCTCATAAGAAATCAAACGAAACATAAAATGGTTACTCTATGACACAACCGAATAAACCCAAAGTAAAATGAAGTCAGTACAGAAATTTATTCTATGCAATCACCCTTTAATTGTATCATTCCAAACAAAAACTCTATATTTTACTAGCAAAGGAAAGACCTTCAGTTGCAAGTTGATCCACATTCTGAACTGGAGGTTGGACCCTTGCTACTTTGGCAATAGCCTGGTTCTCCTCAGGGGTTCCACTCTCCAAAAAGGCGCCGACAACTTTTCCATCTTTAATCCAGTATGATCCAAACTTGGGCTTAGGTGAATCGGGGCTGCTGTCTCCGAATAGCACAGTGTCACCTACGTTGTCACCGTAGAACTGCCAAGATAGCTCAAATGAGCGGGAATAGAAGTATGGAAGGTAATCATACTCCTCAACTGTTTTCCCTTCCTCAGAAGCCTTGATGGCCTGCATAAAACATGTTAATCAAAATGAGACAGGGTGAACATTTGGGTACTGATCTACTAAGTAAGATTCGGAAACCAACTCATGCTTTCAAAATTGGGTGCCGTAGTGACCAAACATATTTGGAAGAAGTTTCTCACCTTCACAGCTTGTTCAGCTGATTTGCGAGAATGATCAACATGTTCAACTCTTCTCAACTCATTGTACAATTTCAAGGGGAAAGTAGCAACATCACCAACAGCATATACATTAGGAACACTGCTCTTGAAGAAGGCATCCGTCTGCAGCCACAACAGAAGTCATTATCTTCAATAATGTTTTTTGGACTACAATCGTTTCTTAGATATAAATTAAGCAATGCATATGGTATGACTAACCTTGATTCCACCCTTGTCTTCTTCAACCTGTCCCTTGAACAAGGCTGTTTGTGGCCTTCCTCCAACACCAACAACAACAATATCAGCTTCTAGGACCCTGCCATCCTTTAGTTGGACTTCCTTCACCTGAATGGTGTATTGAAATAATGTCAAGATTGATTTGGAATTGAAAAGGAAATCCCGTCTATAGCATTCTGAGATTAAGAGTAAAATCATACCTCTCCGTCAGAATTGGTAGTGAATCCAACAGCAACTGTTCCTTTAATAATATTGACCCCCTTTTTCGCATAGTATCCCTCATAGAAAGCAGCTATGCCAGATGTAAAAAGTCTTGGCACTGCAACATCAGATTATAATGCCCTTTAGAAACATATAAAGAAAGATTAAATGGGATGGTGTAAAAAGAAACACATTGACTATCCACTTACTACACCAAGGCTCTGGGTAGACCATGGTAACATCAAGATTGTTGAGTCTCAATACTGCACTAAGCTCCAGACCAATGTATCCACCTCCAACAACCACAGCTTTTCCGTTCTTCTTTGCTTTAATTGCTTCATATAGTTTATCAGCATCATCAACTTCCCTCAAGTAAAAGATGTTTTTGGCATCAGCTCCTTTAACACCAAAATCGCTCAACCTTATAACCTGCAAAAAAATATTAAAGTATTAGCATGTCGCAAAAAGTGGAGAAATGAATACAATGCATGACATACTCTCTAATATTCACAAGGATCCTTACAGTTGAGCCAGTTGCAATCAACAAAATCTCGTAATTGAATGTTTCTCCTCCCGCACTTGTCAGAGATTTTGCAGCAAGGTCTGCTTTCACTATTTCTGTGCTAAGAATCAACTCTATCCCTGCAGTCAAACAGTTAAATTGGCATTAGAAAATCATTCTTGAGGGCCATCTTTTCTAGTTTGCTCTTCTTTTCACTTGGCATGAGGATCTAGCTATCGCTAAAACTATTCAACAGTTGTGCTGAACAAAACGTAATAATCACCTTTCTCACTGTACCACTCAGGAAGCAATTTTTCTCCTCCACTTCCAACACAAACATGGAAACCAGGGAGTCTAGCAGGGGCTGCAAAATCCAATTGTCACATCAAGATAATTATAGCATATCAAGCAAAGCAAACTTATATCTGAAATTCAGCAGTGAATAGGACTAATAATAATAAATGTAGTTTTCATTAAATTGATACAACAACTAATTTCAACAAAGCATCAAAACTTACACTCAGGAAAAAGGTAGGCCTTGCTTAGTGCAGGACGTTCATAAGGTGCTACCTACAAAAACATACAAAAAGAAAAATAAGGGTACATGTATTAAGAAATAACTGCATTCAGTTCAAGTGACAAACTCAATACAAAATTTGAAGATAAAAAAGGTATAGAAAGCACTTAAGGAAGGATATGCTAGAAAATAATATGCATATTGTTTCCTTCACCACCTTGTCACCATTCAAAATTAAAATTGCAACTTCTAGTAACTTTGATTTGTAAGTTAAGAAGCATTTCCATGGGAACACATAAAACTACAGAGAATAAGTCATATTTAACTCCTGGCAGAGGTCCATGATGTATCAATATTCAAAATGTATAACTAGAAAAGGTATATATCGACAAATGACATGCAATGTGCAGATTGAAAAAGGAAAGAAAAGATACCGCTTCTTTGGATATGATCGCCAGCTCCCCAGGCTTAACTCCCTGTTTGGCAAACTCTCTTGCTGCATAACCCTACAATTACAAAAAGATATCAATTACACAATCTGAAAACCTAAAATAACACAGAATGCAAGTGAAAAAAAATGATCTAGCACATTTTTCTTTAAACGTTTTTCCAAAAGTGCTGAACTACTACTCCTCACACTAAGTTTTGATAGCCATAGCTAAATATTTTTCTAGCTGATGCAGCTAACAATTCCATAACAAAATTCTATCACTTAGCAGATAAAACGATCCACGCAGATTTCAAAATTTTCATCGCATCACATCAAATCTCATCGGTTCTAATCACTATCAGCAAAAATATCTAATAAAGCATAAAGTGAATTCACTACTTCGCTATATCCGCAAATCACTAAGCACTGCACATAGATAGGTTCAACCTAATTCTAGAATCTTCTTCCTCAGATTCAAATCAGCAAAACTCATCAGATTCAAGCTCAAATTACACAGATCAGCAAAAATTCCAGTACGAGTCAACAACGAAAATTAAGATGCTATAATAACACTGTATAACAGTAATTAAAAGTGAAAATGATCGAGGAAATGGAACGGAACTTACAGCAGAAACACCTCCACCGAGGATAACGTACTTGAAGGTCTTCGCCATTGTGGATCGCTACAGTTTTCAGAGTTTCAGTTCGTTCTTTCTTTTTCTTCCTTCTTCGCTTTTCAGTGATAAGTGGTTGGAGAAGTGGCAAATGTGATTGGTCACATTTTATATTGGGTTTTGGAGTAGGGGTAGTTTGGGGAATTCATGGTGTGTGAAAAGAATCGAGCTGACGTGGCACAATTGGTTGACCGTTGGTATTGGTATTCACCACTTCACCGTGGCAATATCCAAATCAATAAATCAAACAGAAAATCGTCCATTTATTATTTAATTTAATTTAACTTAATTCTCTATTTGTATATGACCCTTTCCATACTGATCTAGAATTTTGGGGAGATTAAATAAAATGTTATAATTATTTTAAATAATGAATATCAAAAGTTATTATCATTAGCAACGTAAGTAACGTTTTTTACTTTTTAGGATGGAATATAGAAAATTGGGGAACTTGTGTGTTATATAACGTCCAGGTTCATTCATTCACACTAAAGCAAATAATTATGGGTTCTTTACTATTGTTATTTGGATTAGTTAGTAAGGTGCATTAATATTCTGATTTCATTATATTCGATTTAAGTGGTCAAGGGAATATGTATATATGAGCCTGAGACTTCCACAAGGTCAAAGAAATTGACTTTGTTGACGTCATCCATGATGACAATGCTTTCTTCTTCTTCTTGGCTTCTTCTAAATTCTAATAATAATGTTTATGTTTATGTTTATGTTTATTGTTTATAAGATTTGTCAGTGTGGTATTATCATAGGCTTCGAAGTTTAATTAGTGATACTTATTCTTCAAATTTGAGTCTGCTTTCTTTTTTGTTTTGGTCTGTAAGGAGATTAATATAGTAGAAAAGAGAAGTTAAAAAAAAAATTGGTCTTTCATCTTTGGACCTAGAATCGTATTTGGGCCCTAATGGGCCTTCAAAACTCTGGATCAAGTCTACAAACAAGTACACCTTTTAAAAAAACTAAACCAACTCCTCATGTTTTGACCTAGAATTTTATTTGGGCTCTAATGGGCCTCCAAAACTGGATCAAGTCCATAAACAAGTATCCTTAAAAAAAAAAGTAACCAATTCAATATCCAAAAGCATTTAAAGTTTAATGACCAAAACGAAAAAACAATTTAAAGTTTCACACCAAAACGTTAACCGTGCCCTAAACCCAAAAAAAAAAAAAATTACAGTATTAATTAAAGCTGTAATAATGTCAATTATGATTTACAGGCCAAAAATCATTTCATTAATGATTACAGGCAAAAAAAAAAAATTTAAGAAAAAAACATCATGATTCATTTCATGTTTCTTCATCGGATGCCAAGTCAATTCAATAGAAAAATATACAGTGATGTCTAATCTAAATGAACCATGAGAAAGGAATATGATTAGTGATTAGATTGAACAACTAATCCAACTTACTCCATAACAGTTTTTTAACTGTTTCTCTTTTGAAGCTTTGATTATTCTAAAGAAATAAAGATTGAAAAGGAAGTATGGAAGTATGTAGTTCTTCCATTTCAAGTCACTCGAATAATGATACTAAAAAAAACATACGAATTTGACTTCAAAGTTTATAAATAAATGTCTCTTAAGATCATAACAAAAAAAAAAATCTTAGGTTTATTTCTTTCTAAGATTTCAAATATTTTTTATTTTTTATTTCAATAGAATATCAACGTATAAATCTTATTATTAGGATTCTCGTTAAGTCAAACCGAATTAACTAAAATATTTAGTTAAAAAATAAAATATTTATTATTATCAAATTGATAATTTTTTATCATTCTTTTAAATAATTATTCACATGATTAATATAAAAAATAATTATTTTTACTAACGTGAGGTTATATAATTAACGTAAATATAAAATTATTTGTGCATAAAGATAAATTGTATTTACAATGGCAAACTACATAATGAACGCCGCAAATATTGAAAGTGTGTGATTAATTTTTGACTTTGTCGGTGGCTTCATTGCATGCATTCCATGCTTAGCCATCACTTAAAAATGAATGGTACCTTTCTTAAACTAAACACCAAAAAATTGTTGTACACACTTGTCTTCACCTAATTATTTTCCTTTTGTGTTACCACCTTCTTTTTAAGAGATTCAATCATGTTTATATATAAATTAAGGTTGGTATACTACTCATCATATCTAGCTATAACATTATTCTTTTAGTGTGACATACGCCATTTTTTAAAATAAAATAAATGCATTCATTATTCTTTCATCATTAAACAATGTTTCATGTATGAAATTTCTATGTATATGTACATCCAATATTTGGAAGACATTTTTACTTTCATTAGAATATGGGTTTATTATATTGGACGAATCATATCAAATTTCTTGTATAGAAAGTAAATTCTATATACATTTTTAGAAAGAATAACTAATAACATTATTATACATATATTAGTATACACATTTTCAAATCAAAAGTGATATAATAAGATTAGGGTCAAAATCGTTTTAGTTAAATTGCCGACGCCGTTAAAAGTAGACAAAATCGTTTAGCAGCGGTTTGAAACTACCGCAAGACATCAAAACTATCGCTATTCTATTGTGTGTGTTTATTTATTAATAAAATAATATTCCATATAATAAAGTTATAAATAAAATTAATTAATTTAAAATTTATGTATAGAATGGCCTAACTTAAATCATGATCATAATTATTAGGGTTTGGCAGCATAATTTATGTTTGTGTGACAATGAATGAGACATGCACACAAACATGTACAATGGAGGACCACAAACCCTAGTTACATTTTCCATTGGGCCAGATATGTGGTCACACTGTAACCAGGAGGAACTAAAAGCTCCATAGTTAAAAAGAGTGACAAATGGTCACAAAGTTAGGCATGGTTGCTTTCAAAAGTTCAAAAGTTAAACCAAGTCATATTCCTTGTTTCTTTTGGAAGGGGATGAAGCATATGTAATGTATATAGGGCTTATTCCGTTATTCCGTACAGATATGTAAATAGTATAGATGTGAGTTTTGTTAGGGATATGTGAGCGTTCTTCGCTTTTGTATTCTACTTTAGGTTCATAGAATATAAGAGATAAAATATGTGTTATAAAAAATTTATTTTTATACCCATATCAACTTATATATGTATCGTATATATGTATCGAATAACTTCCTTCTGTATATACATATGCCTGCTTTATAGTTTCTAAGTGTTAGTAACTTCTTTCCTTGGCTTTAAAGAGAAGCCCCCCCTCCCCCAATATAATACACATCCCTTTCCAATAAAGTTAGGTTCACAACACCCATGTGAACTTGTATGTGGACACTAACATCTTTTATTTGCTTGAAGTTCATGATGTTTATATTAGGTTGTTTGATTTGATTTCATCATTTTTTCTCATCAACTTTTTACATTGGTTGATCCCTTATTAGGTTTGTGTTATATAATTGTCTCGTTTAATTATCTCTCTAATAATATATAATCATTAAACTTATGTTCAATTTATATAGTAAAATTGGTCATGTCAATTAACATGAAAATAATGTGTGTGAAATAAATTGGTAAATTGTACATTGTTATGTTAAGTTATTTGTTTGTATGTATTTTAATTTGGTTTATTTTCTAGTGAAACTTTAGCTCATTATATTTAGTATTTTACTATATATGTTCCAACTTCATTGTTTATTTAACCCTCCCAATGCAAAAAAAAAGTTGCAAAACATTTAATCACACCATCCAGCTATATATATGTTGAATAAAACAAAGTAGTGAGTAGCAAAAGATATAGACATAAGTTTAGTGTGGCCGACATGAAAATGTTCCAATGCATAAGCAGTTATATATTTAAAGAATAATGATATTGAACCAACGTTAGGGAGATATTATGTAGCCAATGATTAAGTTATTATCCAAAATTTATGAGTTATTATTCGTAACACATATATTCAAGATTAAGTTATTATCCAAAATTTATATGAGTTATCATCCATGACTATGTGTTGGCCACTATTGATCATAATATATTAGTTCTCTAATTTTTTTTATATTTAAATGGATTAAATAATAAGAAATAGTGACATGAAAAGAAGAAGTTGGAATCACGTTTATAAAAAGATTGTGGAATTTTGATTAGGTTAACTGATTTCCAGTTTGAACACATTATTAACAGAAAATCAAATACAACATCTGGTGAAATAATAATAATAATAATAATAATAATAATAATAATAAACTGCTAAGAAGACATCTAAACATACATGCCCTAATTTGCAACATGGCCCATGAAATGGTATAGTATCCATATATATCATCAAATTCTTTAGGGTAAATAATGATATGCTTAGTCACATCTATTTTTTATTTTTCAAATTTCTTATTTATTTAATCTGAATTCAAATCTCATAACTATTTATTATTATTATTATTATTATTAATGGGTAATGCTATTTGAACAAGTGGTTTTGGCCAACCAAGTTCAACCAAGTGGTTTATTTCTATGCTAAATAAAATATTATTTGGGTGTCAAATAGTATAAAAAGTGCACCTAAATAAAGTTCTATTTGACACCAAAATTATCTTCTATTTAGCATAGAAATAAATCACTTGGTTATATTTGGTTGGCGAAAACCACTTGTGCACGTAGAATTATTGTATTATTATTATTATTATTAGCTGGCAGGGGCGAAGCTACGGGAAAGGGGGCAATTGCCCCCCAACATTTAAAAACTAATAACAAAATTTTATAAATTTTGATTTTAGTCCCTTCCTAATTTTAAAAATAGTAATAAAGTTTTATAAATTTTAATTTTGGTCCTCTTAAAATTTATAATTTAACCCTTTTTATCAAAACAAAATAATTTTATAGATACATATATTATGTATTATGAATAAATACATGTATTATTTAAATTATTTTTAACATGTATATTTATTTTAATAAATATTTTATATAAATAAATAATTTTCATATATCTAAATATAATTAATAAATATATTATTAAATTACTTTATTATTATTAAAAATAATTAAAAATATATGATAAAATTATAAAAAAAAAATTAATTTTTAGTTCTTAAAGAAAATTTCGCCCCTTTAAGAAAAAGGTCTAGCTCCACCACTGCTAGCTCGGCTGAGAAGTTGATAGAGGATCTAACTTATTTAATAAAATATTAAATTTACTTTTGAAAGGAAAAGGCTGATTAGTCAAACTCTTACAAAGGCAAACAAGGGGAAAAAACCCTCAATTAATAAATCGGCGACGGAAAAACTGCTACTATATATTAAAGGTTCACCAATATTCATGGACCATTTTGAATTCTTACCACCCACATGTGCCAACTTCTTAAATAATCATTTCTCAAATATTATATATGTAAAGTTAAATTAAACAAGAATTCTCAATTGTTTAGAAGAAATTATATACAAATTAAAAGTTGTCTAAAGTGGAGTATATTTAAGCTATTAAGTTTTAGAATTTGTTGAAAACAAATTAAGAGAACTTTTTTTTTTTTCTTAAAAGACTTATTTTTTCAATTTTTTAGGTTAAAAATAATCACCCTCTACGTATAATAATAATATATGCCTTAATTCCAATTATTAAACTCACACTTTAATTATTATTATTATTATTATTGTATTTCACACTTTATAATTATGTCAAAATTAAACTTTAAACGTGATTAAAAGATCAATAAATGATTCAACTAAAGGATTTGAAATCTCTAATTCTCTATAGGGTACTATTATATTCTTCTAAATGGTAAAGTGAGAATCCTACCCCCTATACCTTTGAATTATTTTACCTCTAAATAAATGAAATTAATTTATTACATGCCTTCATTGTCTTGTTTTGGGTCCAATTTTTTTTTTTTTTGTTCTTGGTATAAATATCTACCATCCGGTACCAAAAAATTGTTATTACCTTTCATCCCACAGCACACATGTGTATAAATTTGTGGAGACTTACTTATGGTTTGTGTGGTACAAAATAAATGGCAAAAATTTTTTAAAAAAATGAAAAATAAAATAAATAGAATCATTACCGACACAATATGATTTCAGTCGCAATTATTTATATAAATTGTCTTCTTCCGGTGGGTTTCTTCCTTTGAGCTTCAGATCTAATTTTAGTGCTTTTGTTAAAAAAATAAAAAAAAAAAAAACACTTTAGATAGTATATCATCCATGGTTTCTCTTAAAATTTTTGTGGCGCTTTCAATGTATACTACTTAATTAAAATTTACTAATAACAATTTTTATGATATATATATATATATATAAAAGAGGTATATGATATTAATATGATGCAAAATAAATTAAATTAATTAAGTAAGATAGATGTGCATGTTGTTATTAGAAAAATTTTAAGTATATCAGTATATGATAATCTATAACCATTAATTTTAATTAAAAATATATAAAATATAGGCTAAAATCAACTGTCATAGGTTATTAGGAAACATTTCCTTTGTTATTATGGTGGTTATATATAGTTACTGCATATATATAATTTAAAATTTAAATATAAATATTAATATAACTAATACTTAAATATCATTCCAACGGATATAAATCGAATAAAAATATTTATAAATCTAGCTACCAATTAGTACGAGATAATTGAGAAATGAGGTGAAAGAGATTTATCATACATTCATACTCATCATATCAACTATGAACAAGTTGAGAGCATGGGACCAACATCAATAAAGTATCTCTGTTCAAATTTTCCATGATATCTGACATCTTCACATAAATAATAATAAACAGTAATTCATGGACATATATAAAATTAGAAACTTTAAATAAAATAATTATTGAAATTTAAATTAAAAAATTAAAACAAAAAAAACAAAAAACACTTGTCTAATATCAAACTTAATTAAACATTGTCAAACTCATCATGTTTATATATGAAATACTATTTTGGAAAATCCAAATTTTATTTCACTTTCATTTTAATTTGTTGATGGATCAAATAAAACTCATATTATAGCCATACGAGTACACCCTTTTGGGGGTCAATAACCAACACCCTGCAATAATGTGCCAATTCAACAAAAATACAAAAATCATAAATCCTGTGATCAATTTTGGTCACTGCAATTTCAACTTTCAAATGAATATTAAGATTAATAACTATTTCAGTAAATTTTCATATATATATATATATATATATATATATATATATATATTTAATTTTGATATATTGATTTTACATCATCATCCACTACTCTCGTTAAATCAGAATTATGTAATTAGATAATTTTAAAGTAATGAGTATAAAAATTAGTTACTTTTATTTATGTGATAATACACATGATTTGTTGACTCTATAAATCTCTTTTGCAATGACATATATATATGATAAATTTGTACAGAAAATAATATATTAATTCAGTATAGCTTAAATTATAATGTAAACAATAATGTTAGCTTTTAAGAGTTTCTCTAATGTAAATACTACTAGTGTATATGCTTTACATTATAAAAGATTAAAAACTCTTCATGTTATTTCATATCATATCATATATATCATAATTTAATTGTTAGGTCAACTTAGCACATCTATCATTAGGTGAGAATTAAGATTGCCACTAATAATTTCCAACTCTACTTACTTGACTTATTGTTTAAGTCTTTTGGCAGCCTCTGAGAGTCTGAATGCTTGTATCTTTTATTTATTTATTTTTATCTATCTTTTTTTTTTTTTTTTATGTGAGAATGTCAATTTGAGTAACATTTTATTTTATTTGTTTTTTTTGGGGGGGGGGGGATATTGACAATAATATTACCTAAAAGATTCCCTTTAATTCTATTAATTAGTTTGATTTGTAAAATTATAATAAATATTTAACTATACTACGTGAACTTTATTTATATTATCATGTAATTCATCAATACTTCAACATTAAAATAATTAATCTTTATTAATTAAAAAATTCATAAATATGAGCATTTGTGTCTCTTTCTTGTCCCTAAAAAATTAATGAACTAATTCTCTCGGCTCCACTAGACATCTTCGTTTAGAAATGTTAACTTAATTAATTAGGAGTATTTGAAGATTATAATTTATAACGTTATCATATATCGGAATAAAAAATTAATTTAGCATCATATATATGAAAAGGAAAATAAAAAAAAAGGTACGTACACCTTATTAAATTTCTTCAGGACAATAATTCAGTGAA
>JASCZI010060743.1:14847-26633 GCA_036250425.1 Stylosanthes scabra | reverse complement strand
AAAAAATTGCATCATAAATTCCCCCCCCCCCCCCCCCCCACAAAAAAAAAGAAGAAAGTTTCCACTCATTCTGTTCCTAAGTGGGAGTAAGTAACCTTTTGGAAAAGTGTATCAACAAGTAGTAAGATATTACTGTATAGCATTAACAAAAACAATGCACTACCAAAAGTTTAATATTACTTATGTTAATATAGGGGTTAACTTAACAAAAATATACATAGCTAAGGTTTTAATTTACATAATTTACATTCACTCGTGTATGACCAACTACTTGATTCCCCTTTCCATTGCATATACTATGCGAAATTTAAATTATGATATTTGCCTAAACGGCTAAATGAAATAACTATTCGACCAATTTAATTTAATATGTATCTCTTGAAATCGATTAATCTAAATTCAGATATTACATAGCCCTATAAATATTGCGACTCTCCCAAATTCGTTGTTGCATGCACAACCCACAATTATTCTGTTGTTGCTCGTCTGGTATTAGGAGCTTCGTCTCGACTATTTCGATCTAGACCTAAATTCAGATATTACATAGCCCTATAAATATTGCGACTCTCCCAAATTTGTTGTTGCATGCACAGCCCACAATTATTCTGTTGTTGCTCATCTGGTATTAGGAGCTTCGTCTCGACTACTTCGATCTAGACCAGGCCATGCATCTGGCTCTGATATGTGAGCCTCCCAACAAGGATAATTAAATACACTAGATTTCAAATTCGATATATATATTTAAAACAAATTCGAACTACTCATCACTCGTACTAACATGTGGATTCAAGATTCGAACAATATATTTATTTATTTATTTTTTGATCGGGGATGAATTGAACAACAGTCCCCAATCCTAAGCATTATATCACGAACGTACGCATACCACACTCACACACAACAAATGAGTTCCATTAAATCCAAAACTTGGCTTCCACCAAGTTTCGAACTCCGGTGTGGTCACTTGTCTATACTTTTTTTTACTTGGGTATTTGTAAATCCAAGTGAAAAACCCAAAAATTGTTCAACCCAAGCCAAGCTCAAGCCCAACCCACATGTGATTGAAAAAAAAAAAACACTTTCTAATTATACCAGTATCTCAGATGAATCTTGTAGCTGCAAAATAATAGCCACCCATAACTATGTCTTCTTCTTCTTCTTCTTCAGACCCAACAACCACTTCAACTACCATAACCACCACCACCACCACCAACAACAAGCTCGTAATCTGCATAGGCGACATCCATGGCTACATAACCAAGCTCCAAAACATATGGTCCAACCTCCAATCCTCCACAAACCCACACGAATTCTTAACCGCCACCATCATCTTCCTCGGCGATTACTGCGACAGGGGACCCACCACCCGTGACGTCATCGATTTCCTCATTTCTCTTCCATCAAAATACCCAAACCAAACCCATGTCTTCCTCGCCGGTAACCACGACTTTGCGTTTGCGGCGTTCGTCGGAGTGCTTCCTCCGGCGGCGGGTGGGGAAGGGTTTCGCGACGGGTGGAGGGAGTATGAGGAGAGTGAAGAGAGAGAAGGGTGGTTTAAGGGAGAAGGGTATGAAGAGATGCATTTGCAAGGGAGGAGGTGGGCTGGGAAAATCACTGTTAGGGTTAATGCTGTAAAAGGAACTGAGTATCAGGGTTCAATTTATGATGCAGCACCTACCTTTGAGTCCTATGGTGTTCCCCATGGTTCTGCAGGTAAAAAGCAAAAGTTCTAAACCATCAAAGTTTAAACTAGCTCACGTTCATGGAGTTCTAGAAAAGAGAAAGATTCTCTAGAGTTGTTAAATTTGTAAAGTGGTGAATTTGTATAATTTATTACATGTGGATTCCATCGTCTTAATTTAAGGGTGATTAGAGCATTACGAGCTCATCCTCGACAAAACTATCCAACAAACTAGTAAAAATTGTGTATGGAGTTAGTTTATAATTTATACAACATGCTTTTTCAGTTATGTATATTTCATGTAGGTTATGAGGAAATTAGGAGGAGATAGAGAAATGGTAGGATTTAAGTTTGATGGATGAAAGAATACCAAAAATGCTATATGCACGCAAGAAATCAGCCACTAAATCAACCACTATGTATGTGTATTTTGTATTTCGAGCATATATTATGTACGGATGATTGATTTGGATTTGGTGGGTGGTTTGTTGTGTGCATATAACATGGTTGAAATAACACAAGGCAAAATGTTTTGTTTATTCGTTCTAGTACATCGAGGGGAAAGTGAGCACAAATAACAGGACAAAAGGTTTGGTGCAAGCTTTAATGGGAATGAAGTTTATGGCAGAACTGCAAATGTTATGTGGGACTGAAGATTAGGGAGTGTAATGCCAATAAGGCAATAATAATGTAGTGATAGTAATGAATGTATTAGAGAAAGATCTCCAGAAGTCATGGTATAAGAAGATTAGATTATAGAGAGAAGTGATAGAAGAAAATCAAGAAATTTCATAGTTGAAAGAAACTATTAAGAAAGGTGTCTATTTCTTTGGATTTGATCATGATTTATACATGGGGTTGTTTGATTTATGCAACTAATCCCACATAGTGAGATGGATCTTGCTTGTTGAAAACTTTCTTAGCATAGGTATTTTTGGTGCTATGAATGAATATTACTCTCTGCCAGCTTGGATTGTATAGCCCTTTCTTGAAAATTTGAGAGTTATTATCCCTACATAAGGGGCAATGATTTTGATGCAGATTTGATCAAAGCTGTTCCTGATTCACACAAGAAATTTCTCGCTGATTTGGTTTGGGTCCATGAAGAGGTGCAGCTTAACTTTCTTTGTTATATCATCTGAAACATAGTTATAAGTTATCCTGTTCCTGTCAGCCCTTTGAACGAATCCTTATTTCCTTTCAAATAATCGCCGATCGAAGGAATAACTCTGGCTGCTGAAATTGCTCTGTATCGTACTTTACTAGGACGATATCTTCGTGAACACCGAAGATGGAGTTAAATGCTGCAAGCTGATTGCTGTTCATGCTGGTTTAGAGAAGGGAGTGGATGTGAAACAGCAGTTGCAAATGTTGAAAGCTCGCGATACTCGAGTTCCTAAGGTGCCGCAACTTAGTGGAAGAATGAATGTATGGGAGATTCCAGAGGTAATAAAACATGCTGCTGAGGATTTAGGCTTTGTTTGTTTCAACTTCTGTAAAAAGTGATTTGCATACCTCAAATCTGACAAGTGTTAGGAATCTCTGATGTTATATTTAAGGAGAGTAGTTCTTCCTTGCAGCGGAAGAAACATACCAAAATGGATGCTTCTTTTATGCATATGTATATAGTTGAATCTAATTTGCACCTTTTATTCTTTTGGTAGGAACTAAGATCAAGTCCAACAATCATTGTTAGTGGTCACCATGGAAAACTCCATGTAGAAGGCTTAAGACTGATCATCGATGAAGGTGGTGGATATGCACACAAACCAGTAGCCGCGATTGTTCTTCCTTCGATGAAGATTATTCGCGATACAGATGTTTCGGCTAAGTAGTTTCCTACTTATGATAGTTATTTTTTATATATATATATCATGAGAATACAATCTTAATCAAAATATTAAGCTTTAATTAGAATTATTCCTTCATGGTTTTACATATATTACATTAAGTTTTCTTCTTAGATTGTCAATAAAGCATTATTGCACTGTTTAGTTCATCAAATTAAAGCCCTGGATCTGAATCCCTTAGCCTTGAAACTACAGAGTAAAAACCTTTCATATGATTTGTTTGGATGAACTAGTTTGGAGGGGAATATGCTATTTTATTTTAATAAATAACATTTTTAACTCTTTGATTTTTTCTTCCGATGTTTTTGGCTAGAAGAAAGTAACAGAATAGAAATAAAATATTTCTCAGTATAAACAAAATAAAAAATTAATGTATCTAATCTTTCACTATATATCGGGTAGGATTTGATTGATATTTCTTTCTCTTTTTAAACTGTGATTTTTTTTTTCCTGAATAACAATTCAGATTTCAAAATATATTATATTAAGAAAAATGTTGCATAACAAACTCAATCTTCTTCTAGGGTTATGCTTGTGCAACTCATAATCTCTCTCTCTTCTCTATAAATTCATTCACCTTTCTATCTACGGATATTTAGAGAAGAAAAAAAATGGTGGAACGTTACCTTTGCTTGATGCTGAGTGGAAAGATCCATGGCATTGAGCTCAGCAAATTGCTACCGAATGAGGATGAGGATGAGGATGAGGGTTACAGGCAGCCGCCGCCTCCGCCTTTACCTCCGCTGTCGTCCTTTGATTTCACCATAGATCTTCCAGCTCGGGACATGCAAGTTTTCTTCATGGATTCCAAGATTTATCTAGTTGGAGGTTCCAATGAGGACGACGACTACTACGAACCTTGCTATGAAATCTATGAATTTCAATGTGATATGGCAGCTGGCGGTGGTGGTGGCGATGGCGAAGGCAAAGGCTACGATGATAAAAAGCTACGGTTAAACTTGTTGGAGTCAATTCCGAAGGTGCCGGTACACATTGACTTTCATAATTCCTACATTGCATGTGTTTCTAATGAGGCTTACTTTCTAGCATGCGACGACGACGAAGAATACTCTTTCTGGGTTCTTCGTGGTTGCGGCAGCGGCCGCGAGTGGGAATGCTTGCCGCTTAATACCCTCTTGGAGACTCAAGGGTCCTTGGGTTACACCTTCATTAGCCAGAGACCGAAATGGTTCTATTCTGACAACATGTTATTTCTCCATTGCTGGGAGGAAAGTGAAAGCAATCCGGAACAGATTTTGTGTTGTTTCGACCAACAAACTCGGCAATGGACTATGGAAGAAATTTACCGCGGTGAATTCATGAAATTATGGAATATAATTTGATAATTCTGCTGTGATATGGATCATCTGATATATAGGTCTTGAAGACTACCCCAACTATAGTGTGATGCTTGGATATTCAATTGAACATGCACTACAAGAAAATAATCCCTTTAGTCATATTTTTTTTAGGCAACGTTTTATAAGGGTAGATTATTAAGGGGATAGGAGACGCTTTTTAAGTGATGGCATTTTTTTCAGCAGAATAGGAAACACAATTCTGGTATCACTTAGAAAGCGTCTCCGTAGATATAAAGAGATCACTTATAAAGCGATGCCTATTCTTAATGGCTATAGATACACTTTTCTCACCAATGAGAGCGGTTTTGAAGAGTAGTATATTCATTAAATTTTGGGTTTCTTAAACTATTCCTAAAATAAATAATAAAAATAATGAAAAGATATATATGATACAAACATCATCCTCATACACTCACTACCCCAGCAGCCGTGGCTCAAACCCTAACACACACTCATACACACTTCTCTGTCACTTCTTCGCCTCCGGTCCTCCCACTCTCGGTGCCGCCGCTATCAGCTTCCGATCCTCTTGTCGCCGACGTTGTCTCGCACTTATCCGTCGACGTGCAGCACTCCTCCCTACTTTTGGTCGTACTCTCCGTCGTCTCGCACTTCTCCCGTCGCCAGTTCTCCTTCTGCAGTCGCCAGTCGTAGCTCGATCTTGGCCAGAGGTTCGAGTTCATCGATTCGTCGCTCCTCCTCCTCCTCGTGTCGTCGCCGGCTCGCCTCCACCATCCTGGTTCATAGCCGTTGCTCCTACTTCTCGTGTCATCTCCGTTGCCGATTGGAAGCTGCTCTGCTTAGATTTCTTTGTCGTGGACGGTGGTAACCAATTGGTAAGGGTTTTTTAATTTTTAGTTTATTGAAGTGTGAGAATTTCTCTGCTCAGATTTCTCTGTGTTTGTTGTGATTTTGGTACACTGCCGTACACTCAATAACTCATGGTTATTAATATTCAAGTTTCAGAATTTTGGTTCCCTGCTGATACTCCTTCATAATTTAGGAAGTAGATACAACACTCTTGGGACTTTCACGGGAAGAGGCTGAAAAGAAACCATACATTGCTTCCATAGGAGTGTATGTGTTCAAGAAGCAGATACTTCTTAATCTACTAAGGTACTACTCCTAATTTTAATTTATATCTTATAATGTGAAAGTTCACATGATGACAAATTCAACAAATTAATTTAGATGGCGCTTTCCAACTGCAAATTACTTTGGATCAGAGGTCATTCCTGCTTGTGCTAGTGAGTTTTACATGAAGATATGTCTGGAAATTCATTATCACTCATGGTTTCACTATTAGCAATAAGAGTAAGCCATAGTTTATCTTTCGAATTATCATTTTAATAGTGAAATGAGTAAAAAGTCCAATATATATGTGTTTCTGTGTTAGTTTTATAATTGTATAATTAGGAAGTTGTTTTAGTACTTTCAACTACTTTTTTCTAGTAATAAGATATTATACACGTTGTTTCCTTTCTTCTCGATCTATATATGTATCATGAACCTAACTGATTGAATTATTTTCAAATAAATACTTGTAGTTTAATATAGAAAATAACTAAAAAATGCATACCGAAACAAAACTCTGTGAAACTAACTCCTTAAAGAAATAACTTGTATATGTTTGTGGGCTTTTCTCTTCGATGACTATTGGGAGGATATAAGGACACTCAGGTCATTCTTTAATTTGAGGCAAATCTGGCCCTCACCAAACATGTAAGTGTGGTGTTTATCATAATAGTGTAGCAGCATGGTTACAATTATTCTTCTTCTTTACTTCTTTTCTATTGCTGTTGCTGCTTCAAATTATTGTTGTTTCACAATTTCAGTGTTGCTTTTTCTTTTAAAAAATCCAGTTCATTGATGAAAGGGGTTTAATTGACAAGTTTTTTATACAGAAAATCAAATTAGGATAAGTAGCTACTTAAATTGGTCCTTTTTGTCCTGTGAAATCAAAGAATGGTTAAGATTTCACAATGAATCTTTAATCACTTACTAGTGTTAGTTTATTCTTTACTATTGAAGAATGAACATGCTTAGTAATTCAAGAAAAAATATGGATAATTGCTATTGGCATGCCAAAACAGAATATTTATTGTAAAAGTAAAGTAATATCCTTAATGAATTGTTGATTTTCTATTTAGTTGAAGTTGACATGTACACATACTTGTTAACTATTCCTTGAGTAATCTCACATTCTCATTGCAAATTGGGAAGCCTGATGATGGATTTTCCCTTGCAACCATGTTAAAGTTAAATTGTTAATAGAAATTGAAAAGAACTTGATAATTCTGTTATTATATATTATGTAACTGCATTAATTAATAAAAATAGGACTTTATGTAGATACTGTAATATGGCTAAGGAGGTTGATAAATAACTTGCTTTTCATAAAGTACTATTGAAACTTGGTCACTCCTCATTACACTAGCAGCAAAATCAAGGGGTTTCCTCATTACACTTCTAGTTTAATTTCCTGTTCTTGTTGCTGGTTTCTCATCTTTCTGTCAATTTTCTGTAGTGTTAATTATTGTTGTTGTTAATTTTCTGTGTCCAGAGGTATTCTTCTCCAGTGATTTTGGACTCTTTCTGCTTTTCTTCTCTCTGCTCTCATTCAGCGCTGCCATCTCAACCTGGCTCACCATTGCTTCTTGCTGTTAGGTTCTGTTAGGGTAAAATTTTCTACCTTTTATACTAATATGTGAAAATAGTTAAGGATGATAAAGCTTAGTTACTGAGTGTCAAATACTTCAAATTGAGCTGCTTAGTAACAATGCATTACTCGGCTTTCTCTTCCTGACTTGAAATTCAACTTGATATTTTCGGTTTGCTGCACCATTGTATCTTAATTTAGTAATTTGCTTACAATTGTTTGTTTGCACTTTGCTCCAACATCCTTCCATATATTAATCTTTTTTGTTCAAATCCATCACTCTAATTCTTAAGTAGAACGATTCTTAAATTTATATTTCTTTTATTGTTTGTCGATGATTTTATGATTCTTATCCGTATAAAGGAACATTAAAACTTAAGTATATTAGTATATCATTAAACAAAGCTTATTTTCATATTACTATAATACGGCAACTAAGAATATTGAACACAAGTAATTTTGTACTTTGATAATAAATAATATTGATATATTATTATAGTGTTATTAACAATTTGGCTGTTTTAATAGATTATTTTAATTCTAATTTATCATGTTCTTTGTGTAGGTTATATTCAGCAGGTTATTTCATTTATGTTTGTCTTCAAAGAATAGGATTGAGTCATTTAGAACCTGACAAAGCTTACCATTTTGCAAGTCAGATATGCATTTAATTGAATATGAGCAACATTTTTAATTCATTAGTCACTGTATAGCTTGTTTTTTCTATTCTGACTTTCTTTGAATAAATTAAAGAAAGAACCACACATTTTTAATTTTAGCTTGTTTAATTGCTTGTAGATGATAATGCCACTTTTTTTTTTCGCTGTTGTCCTTCAAACTTATCTGTAAATAACAGTTGGCTTGGTAAACTAATTTGCCAGTAAGTTCACCTACCAGGAGAGCTCCTTGCACTGAGAATATTGTATCATCTTTTATTGTGATGAATATGTATTTTGTCTGGCTTTTAATGTTATGTATTTTGTTTCTGATTGAAACTGTTTGTCACACCCGCCTCTGGTTTTTGGTAATGGCTGGCTTGTTACTTTGGACATAGCTTTGGTTACAACTTTTCTCATTTCATTAATTATTGTTTCTTACAATTATAGGATAATCTTAGGGATGTTCATAAAGATTGAAATTGCTGGTTATTATCATGATGAGGACATCTTGTTGGCAAAGTTCACAACGTAGAAGTCTTGGATGTGGGTGTTATTACATGTTCGAATTAAATATTTCAGGATTCAGTTTTTGGCTTCTTAATAAATTCTGAAACTCGTATGTGTTTGTGTATTTTGACGCTAGATGTCTTTATTTTTTTGGCGGACGTGACGTGATGAGATGTCTAAACATCTTTCTTTGTAGAAAATTCTATAACAGATTAATTATATTATATATATATTTTTCTTTAATATTATTATGTTTTAATTTGTTTATTTATGTGTTAAAATGCTTCATTAATATATGTATAATAGTGTTATTAATTAAAATAAAATTAAGAAAAAATTGTATATAAATAGATATGTATATATATTTAATTTTTTTTTAAAATTTCCAAACAATAGGCAACGCTTAGGAAGACTGGCTATAGGTAGAGAATCGGCAACGTTTCATAAGTCATGCAATAGTTAGGAAAAGCGTCTCTTATTCTTTTAAATGGCGGAAGGCAAGAACCATATATAAGCGTTGCCTTAGGTATCCTAGCATTGTTTCAGTAAAGCGATGTCTATTCTCTTTTTCAAAAGCGACCCCTTAGGTACTAAAAGCGTTGTCTTTGAGAATAGGCAATGCTAGTATAAGCAACAACCCAATAAGCGTCTCATAGCCTGAAAAGCGTTGCATTTGTCTAAGGCATCAGTTTTTCAGATTTTTGACATCACTTTTCAACGGTTGCCTTAGGGGGTAATTTTTGTAGTGATGGTTTCAAACAAACTACAACTGTATATGCTATGTTGGCCAATCAAAAAGGAATCTGTGTTTATCAAAGAATCCATGATTGTCTTTTGTTCAAGGGGATTTAGGAGCATAAAAGAAGCTTTCTTTGACCTTGGCGAAGGCAAAACATGTGCTATGATCTTTGGCTTTGCACAACAAGATCGAACCGGAAAAACCGAAAACATCATCCTCTTGGTTTCCATCTTTACTCTGGCCTTAAAGGACAAGGAGTTCAATGTCGCTGCCTATGAGTCTGCTAAGGGATATGAACGAAGATTCTTAGATGTTCGGGTTTCGAGCAGCCATGTATACACCATGAAAGAGAACTTGGAGGATATGTCGTCGATGGTTAAACGGCGAGAGGCAATGGATTGTCACGTTGACATTCAACAGGTTTTTGTTTGTCCTAAATCCTAATCTCTAAATCGGTTTTGCAATTAGTTACAGGAGTTTGTGTCCAAAATTTTAAATAGGTCAGGATTTATTTGTATTTTCGGATCTTAAGGATGTTGTCATCCAAACTGAAAATAGTCAAGTGTTGGATTAGGTGTATACTCGTATTATTATGTTTTGATTTTGAATTCTTAAATGCTAACATTTGTTTCATGTTAATATTAATTATAGAATTTTTGCAATAATATCATCATCAAGTTAAGTTAATTAGATTAGGATCTTGTCGTGTAATTAGGATAAAAAACAACCCTCCACTACGCGCTTACTTCTGTATTTATTTATATGACATGATGATTCGTTCATAAACATAGGATTCTAGTATACAATTATTTATATATTCATATTTGGCTTTGTCCAAGGTGGACCTAGTTCATGATAAACCAGGTGAAATATTATCAAATAAGTTGTTGAAATTTTTTCTATATTTTATTTTTATTATTCATTGTAAAATCATAACACTTATTTGAGAATATTTTACTTAATTCACTATGAACTTGATCCATTATAGACTTCTCCTTCATATTTTCATAACATCATGGTACGTATTTTCATAACATCATGGTAATCGCTTCATGAAGCCAATAACACGTTTATTGTACTAATTAATTAAGGATCTTAGGTTTACCATACGTCCATACATAAACGGTGTTGCCAAAATAATAATAATTCATGCAGCTGCAAATTTCAGTATGGTGGAACATGCTGAGGTACCATGACTATCTTGTCCTTATTATTATTATTATTAATTATTAATTATTAATTGGTTCATTCTCAAGTCTCAACCTATATAGCCAATATATATGATCTAATTCAATGCACACATTTTACGTTTTCAACGAAGCTTCTTCTTTTCAAAAGGATTGGAAAATGAAAGAAATAAATAAAATATGTGCATATATTATATATGGAAAAATAAGAAACCAAAAAATATACGAAAAATTTGGACGCCGACAAAATTACCTATAAACAAAAAGAAAACATTTTTTATTCATAAAAGAGAAGTTTTGTTTGTCGAAACTACTAAAATATTATTAATTAACGTAATAGTTAGTACTTTCACTAATATTATTTGAATAGTTTTGATGAACAAATAAATATTTTTCATGAATAAATTTTTTTTTTTTATTTATGGGTTACTTTATCTGAATCTTTCATTGAAAGTTTTAATATTTTTTTTTCTAAACCCGGTACAATATAATCTGTGTGGATTATTAGTAATCCTCAACATATATATAAAATAGAACCTAACACCTTGTTGGTTGTTGCTTAACAATTAATTAAACATGGTGCTATAACAATATATATTTTGAAATAACAAAGACAAGTTAGTTGTGCTTAAAATATATTTTGTTGTATTTTACACCTTAAACAGTCTCCATAATTATTGTTTATCCTAAACTATATTTTTTGTGAAAAAATAAATAAATAAATTCAACCGAAGATTAGATAGAAAGTGTTGCACGAATTTGAACACAATCATGTAGAGAATCTACCCCACAAAAAAAAAAAAAAAAAAATCTTTTGCATATATCAACAACATTTGATGGCTGCATGCATAGACAGCACCGATCAAAATAGTTTTGAATAGATGTCGTTTCTCGGTATTAATAATTATAATAAATTTGTTTTTAATGTGCATCTTTGCTTCTGTAAAAGCTTATGATATAAAAACTAGAAAGATTTTCATGTCTCCTATAAGAGTGACCTATTTCAATATATTATTATATACGATCTGTCCTATTCGTATTTTGTACCTATTTGATTTGATATATGTGCCTCAAGCTATGTGTGGTTGAATTATGAATAACATGTTTGACCATGTTTTTTCTATGCAACCACGGGGTAATTTA
>JASCZI010060743.1:3094-14334 GCA_036250425.1 Stylosanthes scabra | reverse complement strand
TTATATATATATATATATATATATATATATATATATATATATATATATATATATATATGATTGATAGATATTTGTGTGTGAGAGATAAAAGATTAAATATAAATCTATCTGAAAAAAAAATTACATAAACAAGTTAAATAATCAATTCTCTTGTCCAAATTAAAAATAATAATTTTAGGTAATTATTTTTTTTTCATCTAAAAATTAGAGATAAATAATTATAATTTTCTTGTTGTCTTCTCTCTTAGCTTTTTCTCCTCCCTCTTTGTATTCTCTGTATTTTTTGTCTTCTTAGACAATATTCAAGATCTGATTAATCTTTTGGGTTAATAAAAGAGAAAAAAAAAGTATATAGAAAATTATTTATTATTTGATATTTGTGTGGGTGTCCATGACTGCATGCTTTGCATTCTAAGGACGGAGAATAGGGAATCCTATGTACTCACCACAAAATGCCACGTCATATGCCTTTTGGGACAAACCATGAGACAGTGTCTGCCACGTGGATCTTGACCCATTCCTTAAAACACACGTGCGAAAATACTTCTGACTCCAAATGGTGCCTTCTTTCACCGTTAGGTTAAAATAAAATAAAAAAATGATTTTTTGAAGTGTGTAAAATAAAAAAAAAAATGAGAGAAATAATGATGATTAATTATTTTTAAATCATTTACTATGTTCTAAGTAAAGAAGTTTTGAAAGGGCTTTTATATTATTTAGTCTTCATTTTATTAACTTCTTAATTAAAAAATTAAACTATATATATTCCAATGGTTTTATATTTTTTACTTTCTCATTCTTAAAAAATATGATATAACACCCCTAGAAAAAGTAAATATTTGGTAAAAAGTAAGAAAATATATTCCTAATTACTTTTTAATATCTTAAAGAGTAATAAAAGCAAATTTTCATTTATCAATTATTCACAACAAAAATAATATTTTTGGTAAGACTCAAAAAAAAAAACATTGAAGAGAATAGAAGAATTTCCTTAGCTATCATCACTAATTAATGAGTATGAAGAGTAGTAGTACATGGCACCGAAATGACGGTGCATTAATTTGTAGAAAAACTCATAATAAAATGCTTTGTCGTTTATGAGAACCTTGGTGCAATGAATTATGAATGGATGGGAGATGGGAGCTTCATTTCATTCCACAAACAAATTGAGTTTCCTGTCTTTATCAATCAAATAGTAATTAAATTAATGCATACAATATTTCTGTAAAGATTTTCATGTTTGTTTCCATTCAATTATCAATTATTATATCATCAATTATATATCTGTGAAATGAAACTTGGATGAATGAAGTGTAAAAAGTTATTAATATAATTACCTTAACTATTATATATATGTCCCTCTTTTGCTTCAATTTTACTTGTCCCATTTTTTTACCATTACTCCTTATTGTTATTATTATTATTAAAAATAATATATAAAGCAATAGTCAACAAATGATTGCCGGAAGGTTTTGCATGGATGCATGTACTATTTAATTGATATTAATGACATCACGTTTAAAATGGAATTATGGAAATATGTATATATTATATGCTTAAGATATCATACTTTAAAAAAAAAAAAAGATTATTTAGTGTTTAAGATATTATTCTTACCATACCGAATCATTATGGCTCTGATAAGTGATCATATAACTTAATTATAGTTTTAAATAATAAATAGTATGTCTACTTTTGTAAAAGAGTTTTCAAAATTCAAATCCCAAGTTATTATTAAATTCATCAAAGATTTAATATATATAAAAATAAATAAATAAATTATGCTTAAAAAAAAAAAACTCTCATATATATTTGAAAACTGGGATGAGATAGATAGAATCTTACAAAAATATCATCATGACCCTATTCTAAATTCAATCTGAAGTAAATCATATTCTTCCACTTTCCAAAGCAAAAGTTATGGCACAAAGATGATGAGCATGCACAAAAGTGGTTCCTCTCTTTTTACACCAGAGAATGTGTAAGAGAAAGAATGAAAAATATGAGAATGATAGAAAGGAATAAAAGGAAAAAGGAAAAGAAAAAGAAATAGAATTAAAGTCTTCTTCCAAATGATTATATTATTTTTGTAAAGTAATATATATAAATCACTTTGGCTTGGGTTTAAAAGTGAATAGATTATAGTCATTATAGCACCAAGTGATTGTCCAATTAGAACAGGATGGCACAAAGATTCTCTTCATGTAAGGTTTTTTTTTTCAAGAATATTTATGGTCGATCCATCCTATTCATGTTTAAGATGATATTTGAATTTTTAGCTTCTTAATCAGCTATTTTTTATGTTTGTCAGTGATTTATTAAAGAATACCGGTTTACCAAACGTCGCGAAATACCACAAAGTCTTTAAAAAATCGCTGCTAAAAATTATTAGATTCTGTTTTGTTCTTAGTCAATGTCCAAATTTAATGAAAATTAAATAAATATAAAAATTTTAGTTTTAGATAATTACATTCTATTGCCTTATTCTTATACATACTTATTCATTTAATGTTGTTATTTTTTTTTTAAAGTCAAATTATGTAGCTTGCTCTTAACTTGTTTTAAATTTACTTATTTTGAATTTTTTTTTTAAAAAAAATTGAAACCTATTTCAGACAAGAGATATAGAGTATTATATAGTTAATTATATATTAGTGAGAAAAAATAAGCGTGAAGAATTTTGTTATTAATTTCTTTGTTTTACATATAATATCCATATAATCTTTTATCTTTTTTGCTTTAACTTACCTGCATTACTATATGTATATAAAAACAAACTCTTTAAGCAGTTAATCAAATAATAATGTGCATGCTTAGCTTGTGATTATTTCATAAAAGTTAAAAAGCAGCTTTCACAGAATTCAACCAAACAAGAGATTAAAATAGTGTTGGAATTCTCAATCCCACATATTTGGGTTTTAACTCTTATTATAGTAAGTAGATGATTATTAATTTGATAAGAAGAGATTAAAAAGAGATGAAATAGTTTCCTTTTTTATATATATAAATAAATAAATCATAAGTCCAATACTAATAACAAATTGAATGAGTTAATGCTTAAATTAGTTCTTATAAGATGACTTATTTTCTAAATTAGTTTTAAAAAAATTGTTAATCATATTAATTAAATTAATTATTCTATCAATTAAAAAATAACATATTTCGTATCACAAAATAATTAATTGAAACATGATATGTTAACTAATTATTTTATAGCACGTGACATCAACATGCATGTTATTATATTATAAAACATGCATGTAATTTATATATAATTAATCTGGTTAATATATATATTTCAAAAATTAATATAATTAATTTAAAGAATAAATTATTTTACCGGTTGAATTTGAGTATTGACTAAGTGAGTACTAGCTTGCAGTAAATTATATCTAAATCGATGTGATATATGGTTTTGGAATTATTTACAAAAAAAATGTTAAATCAAGGGCCACATATTTAATTTGTACTACTTTTGCTTTAATTTGAATGTGAGGGTCACGGGGGAGGTGCCATTTGTTTCCCTATTTGACCAGCCATCCCCATTTCACATAAAAAAAATCAAAATAATCATTTTTTATATTTATTATATAACTTAAAATAACGACCATAATTGAAAACTCATATAAAATATTGTTATATATCCATATATTATTTTTTTAAAAAAAACAGTATAGCAAGAATGTATAATAAAATTCATGAAGGGTCAGCTATGAAATCTGAAATTTGAAATATGTTAAAAGATAGATAGATTGTTAGCTAGTTTTATATGTTTTGATTTGTGAAAGGATAAATTGACTTTGAAGTAACTTTATTTGTTTATAAATTCAAAGATTTAACATCTTTTAGGGTTAGTAGTGCATGGTATAATTCATCCTAACTCTTTCAACTATATTATTATGCCAAATTTTGATTTAAAAAATTATAAATTATGTAAATCGAAAAGTTTGAAAGTTGAAAAAGGTTCTAAGTTTTTAAACTCATAGTCATAGACCCTTGACACATGGTCACATACATATAGCTATGATAGTAATAAAGTGATAAATAAATTAAAAAAAAAATTGAAACTGTTAAATCAAGTGGGTCATGGTCTATATATTGGTCTCATTATCACTCCTCCCCATGCCATTATTTTTATTATTATTTATTTTTACAATATATATATATATATATATTAAATTAATACGAATATAAATTTTTTTATAATATAAATTTTAGTCTTTATATCTTATAAAAATTAAAATAATATACTTATATTTTTTAAATAAAATCTACATCTTTATCATATAAGCTATATATATATATATAATAAATAATTTACACGTACATGAGAAATACAAAATATAAGTATATGAGTGATTTTAGTAAGAATTATTCATCAATGCACGATATAATTTTTTCACAATAATAATAATAATGAATTAAGATTATGACAGAATAAGTCAACTAGGGTTTGGAAAATGGTGAAGATCCGTTTCTCCGCTGTGTCCAACTGTGAAGAGTGTTTTATTGTGTTTTTTGAATGTTGTCGTTTTGTGTCTCCTTCATTAATTATATTATATTATATATCTTCACTATCAACATCCATTCGGTGTGTTTCATATTCACCCCAAAGCATAAATAGATAAAAATAATATTAGAGATAAAATAGTTTTACAAAATAATAATACTATTTAAATAAGTAAATTTAACTAATTAAGTTTAAAGTATCAAATTAAATAGTATAAAAAATTATATATAAATAAAATTTTATTTAATATTAAAATAATTTTTTATTTAGCATAAAAATAAATAATTTAATTGAATAAATTATTCACATAGTATTATTAATCCAAAATTATAAAAATTTAAATGAAAAACAAGTGAGAGAGTTATTAGATACGTGGAAAGTGAAATGAGAGATCAGAATTATTCAGATTTCAGAACTCAGAATCAGAAACCAGGTTTTTTCACCCACAACACATAACTACTCATCACTGCCTTAATTACATGCTCTGTATGTCTTGTTCCCCATTAAATCAACCACATATTTGTAGTAACAAATAATAATAATAATAATAATAATAAATTAAGTTAATTAACAAATTAATTAATATAAATTATATATAAAAATATATTTGCATGCTCAAATAAATACAAAACCTTTCTCATACTCTATGTGTCACAGTCTGAGACAAGGACACATGCCTACCCTTAATTAATTAATTATGGTACATAGTTTTTATTAATTTTCACAATTTATATGGCTATAAGCTAGTCAAAGTGTCACACAATAATAAAGGTATATGTCATTCAATATATATTATTTACGCCATTATATATATTATCTCTGACCAAAAATTATAATTTCAGAAAATCACTAATTAAATTCAATATTTATATCAAATTTAAAAATATATACTTTATTAACACCTAAAAGTTATTATCTAAAGAAATTAAATAGAATGGAAGTATATCAAATTTTAATATATATACTTCATTAAAAAAAGCACATTAATATCACAGTCACACATGCTGACAAAATATATCTCTGGGATTAATTAGCACCATAAAAAAAAAACAAGAAAATCACACAAATAAATAATCACCTGCATTGCTTTGGTTCATCACAGTACCACTAGTATCCAACACATTGTTTGCCCTTAATAAATAAATTAAATGTCACCCAAAAAAATTAATAAAAGATAACCTGTGTTAAATATTACTATTAGTACACCATTATAAAAATATTCCATAAATATTAAAAACTAATTTCAATACATATATTTACTATTTGCATATTTATACTCATTGTTTACTTTAAATATTTTCCTTATAAAATAATTAACCATCACAATAATCAAATTTATCACAACAAAATAACTAAAATTTTCCAAACAACATAATCAAATTTTTTCTTTTAATAAATACCAAGTATATATATTTGCATATAATAAATAATTTTTATATACATATAACATTATTATTATTATTATTAAAAAAATTATTCGATACAAATTTAAATTCATACAAATATAAAAAATCTTTTAAAATATAAATTTTATTCTTTATCTTTTACAAAAAATTAAAATAATATATAAATTTACACTCATACATATTTTTAATAAAACTATGTTTTTTACTATTTATATAGATAAATCCTTTATTATTATTATTATTATGTTATTATTTAAGACAATACTATTTGAATAAGTAGTTTTAGCTAATTAAATTTAATTAAATAATTTATTTTTATATTAAATAAAATATTATTTCAATATTAAATAATATAAAAAAGTATAAATAAATAAAATTTTATTTAATATCAAAATAATCTTTTATTTAAAATAAAAATAAATGACTGTGATAACACTTGTTAACATGTAGATATGGTATTACTTATTAGTTAGATGCCTCGTTATTTTAACCCATCTCCTTAGATTTGAATCAACAACTTCCAACTCTCTTCCACTTTGGTTCTCTTCACTTCTCTCTCTCTTCTCTCTCTCAAAACAAAAGATAACACCTTTCATTCTCTCTCCCTTTTCATTCATCAATGGATGAAACTCAGAGCAAGAAGAAGAAGAACCACGACAGCAAGCAAAAACAATTCTTCTTACACGAGCTTCTCAGCGAAGATCAAGAGCCATTCCTTCTCACCAATTACATCTCCGACAAGCAAAACCAACTCACCATTAAGAAGCACTCGCAAACCCTAAAAACCTCATCTTTATTCCCAATTCATCACCTCTGCAAGAACGCGCTTTGCTTCAATTCTTCTTCTTCAGCTCCAACAACCACACCTGACTTCACCAAATCGCCGCTATTCAGAATCAGTCCGTGCTCTGCACGTGCTTCTTCTTCGCCGAACGCCATGTTCCTTCACGTTCCCGCGAGAACAGCTTCCATTCTTCTAGAAGCTGCGATTCGGATTCAGAATTACTCCAATTCCAGAAACATCAACAACAATGGAGGTGGATTCGGCTTCTTTGGTTCCTTCTTCAGGAGATTCACGCAGAGGGGAAGAAGGAACAAGAGACAAATACAACAGAATAATAATAATCATGATGATGATAACAATGTGAAGTGGAAGAAGAAGAAGAAGAAGAAGAAGAAGGTGAAGGATCTCTTGAAATTCGAGCTAGATTCGGGAGGAAGAACAATGGAAGAAGATGAGAAGAAGAAGAAGAAGGGGAATGTTATGGTGGACACTAGTGCGGTGGGGTTCAGGTGTTCCTGCAGTGAAGAAAGGGTGTGTTCTTCTTCGAGTAATGCTGATTTTTGTTGCTTTGTTGATGATGATAATGATTTATTCTTTGAAAGCCCTTTCCGTTTTGTCCTCCAACGGAGCCCCTCCGGCCGCCGTACGCCGGAGTTCTCCTCGCCGGCATCGTCTCCAAATCGCCTCAGAACAGAGGTTCGTCCTTTTCATACAATTATTATTATTATTATTATTATTATTATTATTATTGTTTTAGATAGTCAAAATATTAAGCTTTTAGGCTTTAATTAAGTTTTATAAAGTAAAATAGTAAACAGTAATTACTAGTTTAATTTAGTCTCATATTTAATTTAATTTTGTCGTCACAAAAAAAAATTAATTTAATTTAGTAACTAACGCAAGTTAATATATATGGATGGGATAATGGGCTCCTTAATTATCTATTCTGATTCAATTTTTTTTGGAGGATGAAAATGGAGCTTGCTCGGGGAGAGTAATTCGCTTTGTCGTATTTATGGAATTAGTTATTGGATTTTGGATCAGTGTAATATCTAGTATGCACAAAAAAATTAATTTAATTTAGTTTAATTTAATTAATTAGCATGAATGAAGGAACAAAATTAATTACAAAGCGAAAATTGAATTTCTTAATGGAAGTCATTTTTGAAAGCAATGTCCCTAATATTGTTAATTGGTTTTTAAGGCAAATTTATCAAACAAATGAACTATTTTGGATTTGTGAAGCAAAGTTTTGTTTTCTAAATAATGATTTTAAATACTATCATACTCATACAATATAGTAGTCAATAGCATTGTAGAATATAATTAAATTATATCAACCACTAATTATGTGAAGTTATTGGATTAGTCGGATAAAGAAAATAATAGAGATCCGGTGATTTTGATTGAAAAATAAATTTAAAAAAAAAAACAAAAAGGAAAAAGGAAAAGTCAGAACTCGGTTGTCTGACTCGGTGGTATGAAGTACTGAGTTGGGGAACCGAGTTAGGCTCGTGAGTTGACATTTTGCTCAGTGGTTTATATTTTTGTTGTCGGCAAATGGGATCTGCGTCTGCAGATTTTGCCGGAGATTCATCTTACAATGACTATTATACCCCTATAATATTTAGCCACAATTGTTTGAAAGATCAAATCTAAGCTGGGGTCAAATATGTAAACTCAGTTACATATTAGAGTACAGTTTCATGGATTTTCCATCATTGTATTTTTCGATCATGTGTCTGCCATGCAAATCTTTTTGCCTTTTTAATTTTTTTTAAAAAAATTATTTTGTTTTCCACTGCTAATTGGTTATTCAAGTATAAATAAATAAATTTTCTACAAAACAAGACAAATGATTTTTTATTTATTTATTTTTCTTTTGTTTGTTATGCTTTTGCTATTAGTATATGGCAAATGAAGTAAGTAACCAAATATTAAAACAAAATAGAAGTCAATAACAAACACACAATTATGTAATCGGTGTTGAGTCTGGATTCAATTGACATAAAAATTATTATGGAATTATGTTATAACAACCCAATTAGGAGAATATTCTAACTAATAATGTTTGTTGTGTACTTTTTCTTATTAGGACAAAGAAGATAATAATAATAATAATAACAATAATGGAGATGATGATAGCATCAACAAATTCCAATCAGTGAAGCAAAAAGAAGAAGAGGACGAAGAAGAAGATAAAGAACAATGTAGTCCTGTTTCAGTTTTAGACCCACCATTTGAGGATGATGATGATGTTCATGAAAGCAATGATGATGATGGGGAAGGTTTTGATTTGGATTGTAGCTACGCCAATGTGCAAAGTATGTTGTTTCCTTCCCCTTTTTTATTTATTTATTTTTAACTGTTTTTAATCTATAAATTTACCCAAATATTTACCCGAAATTTAATTTTGATACGCCGACTGTTAAAAGAGTTTTTACATCGTCGTCCAATCAGATTCATGTAGTTATGTGATTTTTAAAGTATTGACTTTGAAAATTAATTGCTTTTACTAATGTGATAATGCATGATTAATTGTCTGTGTAAAACTCTTTTATGCTAATT
Organism: Stylosanthes scabra; assembly: GCA_036250425.1. Classification (NCBI taxonomy): domain Eukaryota; kingdom Viridiplantae; phylum Streptophyta; class Magnoliopsida; order Fabales; family Fabaceae; genus Stylosanthes; species Stylosanthes scabra. The sequence goes on along the minus strand of JASCZI010060743.1, from coordinate 5,066 downwards.
CTGTTGTAAATAACTTGGGTAAAATCTTTTTTTTTTCCCTTATTGTTGTATGGTCGTTTTCATAAACATATAACATCGTACGCGGTTCTTCAAAGTTGATTGTCTGTTGCAAAATGACACAAGAGGGGGTCTCTAATTGATTGAGAATTTGAGATGATATCCCAACCATCAATCATATCTCTCTTTCTTTGTAATTTTGCATTGAATGTGGACTAGCCCTACTACCACTACTCCTACTCTGTTTTTTACTAGACACAACCATTATCATTTTAAATTTGATCATGACCCACATTTTACTTTCTTGGGGAAAATTTATATATATATAATACTGTTATTACTTCCAGCAATCTATATAACTGTTTTCATTGTTTTATCAAGTTTTTCATGGTGGTACTTTTTAACTCTTTTAGATTAGTTGTTGAGAATTTTTATTATTCCTTATCTTTCTAACTTTGGTGAAAGTGGTCCATCTCCATGTGATGAGTGACTCATTGCTAAAGATAGATACGTTGGATTTTAACTTTATTAGCATATCTTCAATTCCCAACTACTTCCAAATACTAGCTTCTAATGAAACCCTTAATTTAAATGCATCATCACTTTTTTACTTGGATGCTGTTTTCCATAGGGTCTAAAATAGTTTCAAGTTTTTAAATATGTTATATTTTCATTTGTGTGTTATCTGCTTAAACTTTTGGAAGAAATGATTCGTTATATGATAAATAATTTATACGATTAATTTAAGATTCGTAATTGATGATCATCTTTTGTGGTTCGATTCTACACAGGAACGAAGCAACAACTATTATACCGGCTAAGTAGATTCGAGAAATTGGCGGAGTTAGACCCATTGGAACTCGAACAAAGAATGTTAGATCAAGAAAACGAGGATATTCGTGAAGATGGCGATAGTGAATCATCGCGTGAAGAAGAAGACTTGAGAGAAATAGTTTATGCAATCCTCAACCAATCAAGCCGATGGCGAGTTCCAGAGGATCTCAAGAGACTAGTTTATGATCTCATGATGGAGGAAGAAGAGATCACGGAACTCGATTCCCCAAAAGACAAGGAGATGGTGATAAAAAGGGTTTGTAAGAGGTTGGAGCTATGGAAGGAAGTGGAATCCAACACCATTGATATGATGATTGATGAGGACTTCTCAAGAGAGGAAATTGGGTGGAAGAAAAATTCACAACAGGTAAGAGACTTGGCTGGAGAACTTGAGCTTGCCATCTTTGCCCTTTTAGTGGAGGAATTTTCAGAGGAACTTGCTATTTAAAGATATGATGCTAACATTACCCTTAAACTGTTTCTTGGATTTGAATCCATGAGTTTTTAGATCAGGATAGAAACATCACTTGATCTTTTGGGTGTTAATATGGGCAAATTTTAAAGCAGTTGAAAGGATTTGTAGTACGAATAATTATGTTTATTCTTTTATTAGAAGAGTATAGACTCACATGCAACTTATTAGAATAGGATAGTTAGAAAAAAAAAAAACAAAACAAAAAAAACAGAGCACTAAATAGATTATGTGTACATTACATGACTTATGTATGTACTTGGCTGAGAATGTTGTAAATTTTCTATTTCACTAATGATGTTATGTTCAAAATTTATTTGAAAATTTTGGATTTCAATTTGGTTATTCATTGTTCAACAAGGTAACATGACTTCAGTTTTCTCAATACATATCTGAGCCTCATGCATGTGTTTTTTTCTTTTTTTGTTGATATATTAGACAGCCCCCGATTTCAGGCATTACATCATGAACTCTCACACTTGCACATCCAACAAATTACTTTTTTTTGGATCGAGTTTCGGGTTCGAAAGCACTTGTTACAAGACTTAAAAGGTCACCACTTAAATTATGCGTAATCATGAACCGAGGTTCATAGGTTAGGTTTTGAGGCATTCTCATTACCGATAGGACATAGGGAGATTGGCAGCCTCATCCATGTTTGAAACCCCA
>JASCZI010060742.1:21235-38215 GCA_036250425.1 Stylosanthes scabra | reverse complement strand
TCTTAACCGATATTTGACAATCCTCTCCAAGCCGAGTTCTCACTAAGCTCGGGAAACCACAGTGTTCGGCTACAGTTACAATCTAAATAGATTCTTTGACAATTTTCAAACTTCGGCCAAGACCTCACTAAACTCGGTTAATGCTCTATTATCGATTTTCTAACATGATATATGTTATCCATGTTGATATCCACAATTGTCTATTATCTATTATGTCCTCTAACTGACATGCATCGTTATTATCATTATCAATCATCGATAACCTCTTATCTGAATGCTTGACATGAACTCTAACTCATAACATTAAGGTTTATCACGTATACAAAATGCTATTATATGCTTGTCTTAAGGACGTATAACTACTATACTTATTCTACAAATTTGCTTATTCAAATAAGCAACCTATTCACAATGAAACCAAGTCTTCACTTGGCAACCTATTTACAATCAAATCAAGTCTTCACTTGGTTCACAATCAAACCAAGTCTTCACTTGGTAATCTATTCACAATCAAACCAAGTCTTCACTTGGCAACCTATTTACAATCAAATCAAATCTTCATTTGGCAATCTATTAACAATTAAAACTAAAGTCCTAACTTGGCAAATCCTACCAATTCGCATAGTCGAATAGTACTCTATGAGCAATCAAGTCAAATTTTATGAAGTTTATATCTAATTTCCTAACCGACATTTAATCAGAGCTTTGTCTAACCGGCCTCTTCAGATCGGCCTCCTAACCGACATTTAATCGGAGCTTTATCTAACCGCCCTCTTCAGGACGGCTTCCTAACCGATGTTTAATCGGAAACTTATCTAACCAACCTCTTCAGGATGGCTTCCTAACCGATATTTTATCGGAGACTTATCTAACCAACCTCTTCAGGGCGGCTCTCTATCCAAAACGCCTCTATAAAACAATTAGTCAATCATATACTTCAAATAATACAATCCGATCAAACTCTCTACTTTCAGCATCAAATCGTCCTTCTCTTCAGCTCTCCTCTTTCATATGAGGAAGACAATGCCTAATGAAAAACTTATCTAATTTTCAAATTCCCAAATTGACCTTGAGGGCTTACATCCATATTACTTATAACTATCTCTATTCATTAATAACCGCTGATTTATAACTAAATCTACAAAAACTCAACTTGGTTATTTAAAAATAAACAGCTCAAACTTGAGGGCTGAGATTTGGTCCCCATAACTCGGCCAAACAATGTATAACTCGGCTAGAGACAATCATTCAATATATGCTCGGCCGAATCAACCAACAACTTCGCCGACTGAACCAACAGCCCGACCGACTTAACCAACAGTTCGACCGACTCAACAAACCAGGGAGTAACTTCCTCCTCGATATCTTGGCACTACAGCTTCAACCGTCACCATTCTATATATGCAGCCAAGTTACAAACTTAAAGCTAAGCTCAACCTGATTCGCAATGCCAAGCTCTGCAGGTCAAGCTTGGGGGCTATGATATGGGCCATCACAATAAGCCCATTCCGAACACATAAGCACACTTCATCATTCAACTCATTAACTAATTTAACACATGCTGAAATAACATTTACAACCAAAAGAGATAAGCACAGACAACAAACATTATTTCAATTTAAATTCACAACAAACCAAAAGGAATCAGTCAAAGTAACTGCATGGCCTCATCCAAAAAAAATAGGGATTTGATTCCCTCACCCTAACAACTACAGAAGCAGTGCACTCCATCCTCAAGGCCTATAAATACATCACTCTAGTCTCAAGTCAGGGTAAGCAATCTTCTTCCTCTTATACTTAACTCTCTCTGATACACTTTGCTGACTTGAGCATCGGGGTGGCCTTACAGGTCCACCCCCATCGGTTCCAAGCTCTGAGCATCGGAGTCCGCCCTCTTTGAAGCCTTGCCGAGTACTTACTGCTGAAGAGGATCTCTTTCTGGTGAATAGACCAGAACAAGGTGTATTTCAGGTTAAAATCTTCGTATGTTATTGTTGTTTTCTTGTTAATAATTGCTGTCATATTGTTCTTGTGTTAAGATATTTGAATTATTTCCATAGTCTCATTCATCAAATACTAATGGTAGTTGGGCATGTAACATGTTAACTTGCTATACTAGTTGTTACTGTCATCTTAATTATCATTGATCATTTATTTTTGAATAATGCTATTAAATTCTAGTTAAATAATGAATGAACTTTATTTCTGATCCGGCCTACTATAGCTCGGCCCAGTATAGCTCTTTAGACATGCAACGCTATAAGTCGGCCTAGTTCACGAAAGCCCAAACTGATATGAACACTACCCAGCGCTGCCAAGTTCATCAAAAACAGCTCCATGTAAACCCTACTTCAAACATAATAAAACATGTGCTCATAATAAACTTATTTGAGCCTATCCACACAACTATTGACTACCTAAAAACTTGGACTAAGCTAGGTAAACCTAACCGAAGACACATCTTCGGAACCGAACTCTATTTACATCTGTATAAATAGAGCTAGCTCATGTTAGCAAAGGTATGTTCTATTCTCCATCTCTTCACTTAAACTCATAAGTGTTCCTCTTTTCTGACTTGAGCGTCGGAGTGGCCTTGCAGGTCCACCCCCCGCCGTTCCTTGGAGAGCCGAAGCGATACATCACTGTTCGTCCATAAGGATGGGCTTTTAATTAGAGTGGCCGAACTGTAAATCATCATAAGAAAAAGACATCGAAGAGCATGGCAACGTGTTTAACAGATAAGTAGAACATAAGGCCGAGCTCTTAATTAGAGTGGCTGAACTGTAAATCATCATAAAAAAGACATCGAAGAGCATGGCAACGTGTTTAATATATAAATGGAACATAAGGCCGAGCTCTTAATTAGAGTGGCCGAACTGTAAATTATCATAAAAAAGACATCGAAAATCATGGCAACATGTTGAACAGATAAGTAGAACATAAGGCCGAGCTCTTAGTTAGAGTGGTCGAATTGTAAATCCTCATAAAAAAGACATCGAAGAGCATGGCAACGTATTTAACAGATAAGTAGAACATAAGGCCGAGCTCTTAATTAGAGTGGCCGAACTGTAAATTATCATAAAAAAGACATCGAAGATCATGGCAACATGTTGAACAGATAAGTAGAACATAAGGCCGATCTCTTAGATAGAGTGGCCGAACTGTAAATCAACATAAAAAAGACATAGAAGAGCATGGCACCGTATTTAACAGATAAGTAGAACATAAAACCGAGCTCTTAATTAGAGTGGTCGAACTGTAAATCATCATAAAAAAAAAGACATCGAAGAGCATGGCAACGTGTTTAACAGATAAGTAGATCATAAGGCCGAGCTTTTAATTAGAGTGGTCGAACTGTAAATCATCATAAAAAAGACATCGAAGAGCATGGCAACGTGTTTAATATATAAGTAGAACATAAGGCCGAGCTCTTAATTAGAGTGGTCGAACTGTAAATCATCATAAAAAAGACATCGAAGAGCATGGCAACGTGTTTAATAGATAAGTAGATCATAAGGCCGAGCTCTTAATTAGAGTGGCCGAGCTGTAAATTAGTATAAAAGATATCGAAAATCATGGTAACATGCTGTAAATTAGCGTAAAAGACATTGGAAATCATGATAGCATGCATACTTGAGTTATAAAACATAAGGTCGAACTCTGAATGAATATGGCCGAGCTGTTTAACATGTTTGGCGAGTTGAAAAAACTGTTATTACTAAGTTATAAAACTTTTTCCAAATTGTTTAACAGGTTTAACGAGCTGTTTTAACATGTTTGCCGGGTTGAAAAATATGTTCTTATTAAGTTGTAAACTTTTTTCCGAGCTGCTTAACAGGTTTGTCAAGTTGTTTAACATGTTTTCTGAGTTGTTTAACATGTTTTAATTTGTTAAAATAAAAAGTAAGCAACAACAGAGAGCAGTAAACAGTTAAAGTGGTCCGCAGTTATTCCTTAAAGATAGGAAAGTGCAACAAAAAAGAAAAGATCATGGATGAACTGTGTAGTATGACAGTTATCAAGTCTTAATTTTTGGGGGTTGATTTTAATCGAGTTGTTTAGTATAACAGAAAGATTGAAATTGAGATAAAGATGTTGAGCAGTTACACATGTGAAAGCGTAAAAACAGTGCAAAGAAAGAGCATGAATTGTAGCACTTTATGAGATTGGTGGCTATTAGGGTTTTTTATTTTGGAGCCTTGCTGGGCTGTTTTAGTACCTGGCCGGACTGTTTAATTATTGTAGCAAGCATAATCGATATTCTTTTATGAGTAAACATGATACTTGTTACCTTTTCTTTTTATTAACTACAATGTAGATAGTTGAGGACAGAATTCCCAATGGATACTTTGATGGCTCAGTGAAGCAGAAATGGAAGAAGATTGCTTACCCTGACTTGAGACTAGAGCGATGTATTTCTAGGCCTTGAGGATGGAGTGCCCTGCTTCTGTAGTTGTTAGGGTAACGGAATCAAATCTCGATTTTTGTGGGATGAGACCATGCAGTTACTTTGACTAATTCCTTTTGGTTTGTTGTGAATTTAAATTCAAAAAATGTTTGTTGTCTATGCTTATCTCTTTTGGTTGTAAATATTATTTCAGCATGTGTTAAATTAGTTAATAGGCTCAATGATTAAGTGTGCTTATGTGTTCGGAATTGGCTTATTATGGTGGCCCATATCACACCTCAATGTAAGAGTTAACATCATGTTAAATTTGTATGGTTGCAGAATTAGATAATTCTAACAAAAATCCAACCAAATAATTTCTTATAAATTACTTTAGTCAATTAACATTGAAGTTCCAATTGTAATTAGGAATGTCTATCAGTTCATAATAACAGTATGATAGGATACATCTTACTCATCAACAACATTCAAGTTCTACACTTCTACATCTAATTGAGAATCTCCATCAGTTGTTAATAGCTTGATTATAACTCGAGGATAAACATAATAAATTCCTCATGAAAAAAATCTGGCAATGCATCAAACACAGTATTCAAGTCAACATTCTTATCAGTCATCAATGAACAAACAATCTTAATATTCTTCAATCTATGCCACCAACACTTTGTATTACTGTTTTATACAAAATGTTAAATGCAAAAGAAATTTTTTCTTCCCATCAACATCTCATAGAAAAACTGTTGTTTTATAAAACATAAGAAATAACATATAATTGCAGAATTTAGTAAATTCTAAGCAAAAACATCGATAATTAGTCACTAATAGATCACATCAATTAACTTAAGCAAAGAGATTCAGTTTGGTATACACTAAATCAGTAAAATAAATGCATAGGCACATCTTAGAATCCAGCAACACCTAAGTTTAATTCCAACGAGGGATGTCCTAATCCTTCTATTAATAATAGCAAGATTACAACGCTAAGCCAAAAGTAATGAATTCCTCAGCATCAGATTCTTGCAATGCGTTTAACATGGCCTTGATATCATCAACATTTTCATAAGTCCTTTCTAAATGTGTGACCTTGGCAATGTTCAAGCCATGCCACCAACACTTATATCGCCTTGAACAGCAATAGCGCTTGACCTTCTTGTTGCCCATGAGCATTTCATAGAAATACTGTTGTTTTTGTGAAACAACTAATAAAGTTAGGCTACAAAACATTTTATTTATGTTGATAATAGGTACTTGATATTATGAACGCTCAACAAATGATGAAACCTGCTATTGGAATGAAAGTATAGTTGTAAATGGGAAAATAAAACAGAAAATTAGGAGACAATGCATACCACAATGAATGGCTTCATATTAAAACGGGACTGCAAGCTGAATGAAATAGTTTCCAGGAAGCAACATGAAAGTAACCAATTCATAAGGAGGAAATAGTGAGCTTTATTATCGAAAGAAACACATAACCGCATACTTTTAATACTTGGAGGAGATGATGCAACTTTCAATACAGCCAGGCCTTCTAGAATCTGAATAGTTCAGGGTAGAAAAAAGACAAATAAATAAATTAAGTTGGAAAATATGCAAGCAAAAGGAACCAATCAAGTAGAAAGTGTATAACTTACTGCACATTGCTCATGGATAAAAAGGGACAGCGATGCCAAAACCTTTTGGGGTTTAATGTTTTGGAGAAATTCCCTCAGTCTATAAAGATGCCGACGATCCAAGTCGATAAAAGCATTGACTTCCAGTTGATTAGAAATTCTCTAGAAAGATATAACAGGTTTGTTACCACCCATATAGTTGCATGATAATAAATTCGGAGCATCAATGTCGACCTCTTTCAAGTAGTTATCATAGTGATGTGATAACTTGAGGTACTTGAGTTGAGGAGCTGAAATATTAATCCTCTCCGACAAGGCGCCATCATGCAACGTCAAACTATCGAGGAAAGGAACCTTGTACAATAGTTCATGTAACCATTCGTCTGTACTCCTGAAATAAGCTAAGCTCAACCATCTCAAATTTGTGCAACGATCTAAATTCAGCTTGAATGAAGGCGCATCCACATTACGCGCACAATAGCACAACTTTTCAAGGTTTGGAGCATCAATATATACCTCCTGTATTCCTTTAACAACAGCTCCCTTCAGCTTTTGTAAACCATGCAAGCTTAAAGATGTCACCCAATAGGTCCTAGAACCATGTAAATCTACTAAGCTTAAAGGGTTATCAAGAGTTAAATGTTCAATCAGAGGACAATGTGAAAGGATATGATCCATAACCCCTTCCATAACCCTTTCACCTCCAAAAAGTATATTGCTCAAACACAATGTTCTCATCGAGAAAAACTTGAGCGAACGGTTTAGGAATGCTGGGTCAATTCTGATTCCCCCAGCTTAGTAAGTGACTTGCCTTCGGCAATACAGAGCGGAAGGTTATACAGTTTGGCAAAGCAACCAATGAGGCGAAGCTCTAGTACTTCGACACCACTTTCACTAGCCATTTGTATCCATTGATCAACATGGGGGTACACACGCGTATAGTCTCTTTTTGGTGATACCAAACTGAGCTTAAATTCTTTGACCGATAAGCCTTGGTCCCGGAGCCTTATCAATCTTTTACTCACATACTCAACTAATATATCTAATTTTCTAAGCCAAAGAGGATCATTTGGAGATAATGATAAAGCATGCAAACTAAGAAAATTCGTGCAGCAAACAGACAATATGGGAAAAGAGAACCATGTTTCTCTCCATGATTTTGACAAAACACTAGCCTTAGCAGCATCTTTGTCCGGCAACCTTCCGAGGATGTCATGAAGTATAGCCTTTGGCAGACCAGATATTCGGTCCATTTCTTTCTCTGCAAACTCCTTTTGTGTCCCTGAGATCAAGTATGACAGAAAAAAAAAAAATCAAAATAAATAAAAGAGAGTAAACTACTCTTTCGGACTATAAAAGATGTAAACTAATTTGATATTCATCAAATGTTGGGTTTGCTCAAGAAAATTACCCAAAGCGTGTGGTTTGTCGTAAGAATTCAACTTTTGACGGTCTCAAGTTAATTTATATTTTTTATGGTTAGAATTATCCATACTCACATCTTTCATCTTTCAAGGTTATAAATGATAGTTTCCTCTAAATGAATAATATAAGAACGGAAGCATTTAAAGTCTATATGGCATCCGGTAAAAATGGACGAGACTTTTCATATTAAAAAAAATTAAAAAATTACATCAGGAATTTTCAAGAAAAAAAAAATCAACATTAACATTAAAGAGTAAACACTACAAAATACAAATATAAATTCCGCAAACAGATGAAAGAAAGCAATGTTTATAGGTTTGAGGAAGGAGCACTTACTGAAGAAACGTCTTCCCTTATTCGAATATCTGCGTTAGGGTTTCAATTTCAATTGGGTATCATACCTCCCCAACTCCACTGTGGAGCAATAACGGCAATGGGAATCCAAAGGACAATTCAATATGTTTTATATCAAGATTCTGAAATCCGAACCCGTCATAGAATAGAACAGTTTGTGTTATTGATTAAAAGGTTTTTAAGGGTTAATGGTTCGACTGAAAATTCAACCGAAATAATCATTATATAATAAAATAATAAATAATAAATAAAATAAAAGTAAAGAAAAAAATATAATTATATATGATATAGATTTTTACATGTTCTTTAAATTTAAAATATTAAATTAATAAAGTATTATAATCTCCTTAAATATAATATATATGAAGCCAATATTAATTAATTTATATTAAAATAACTATTATTTTTAGATTTTAATAATTTATTAATTATTTATGCTTATTATATTACAATAAACAATGCTATAGAATCAATATTAGGAAGCAAATAGGGAGTCAATAGTTAAGTTATTATTTAAAGTTTATATGAATTATCATCCGTTATTCATATATTTAACAATAAGTTATCATTCAAAATTTATATAACTTATCATCCGTAATATATGTTGGCTCCCTATTAGTCATAATGTGTTGGTTCCGTAGTCTTTCCTATTACAATATACAAGCATTTATTGAATAATAGTATTAATAAATATCTTATAATCATGAAAAAATAAAAATAAGTTGTGATTAGAAAAAAAAAAATTAGTGTCTATATTTTAATTCGAATATATTTAATAACAAATGTATACTAATGATGATATACAAATAAAAATATAATTAATTTATAAATAAGTGAGTGTAAACTAAAATTAAGATAAAATAAATAAATATAAATTAGTTAGAATTTAGAAGAAAGTTTTTATAAAAATAATAAATAAATAATATTTTATCTTGCATAGTCTAGTGGGAATAAATAAAAAAATATGATTACTAAAAGTTTTAGAATTTATAATTTAATTCGTAAATATTTGATAAAATTTATAAATAAAATCATAACTAATTTATGAATAAGTGATTGTAAATTAAAATTAAGACAAAATAAAATCATAGCTAATTTATTATTATTGCTAATATTATTATTATTTGAATTCGAATTTAACTAATATATATTTTAAAAACACATTAAAATTATTGTTAATAAATAAAAATAAAAGTTTTAAATTTTATTTTAATAAATATATTAAAAGTTTAAATTTTATTTTTTAATGTTCGCTCTTTTCATTTAAATTATATTTCCAGGCTGTTTGTTTGATAATGTAGTGATATTATCGTTAATTTTATATATAAATTTTATAACAATTTTATAATTAAAATAAAATAAGGATTAAAATTAAAGAATTTTCATATATCATATTACACTTAAAATGCTTTTTATTTTGGAAAGCTATTCGGAGCCCATTATTAAGGAATCAATTAGGAAGTCAATTAGTGAAGGGCAACATGAGTTTGTTCTTTTTTTTGGCCACTTCAATTCTTATGGGTTTGTTGGCTCCCTGTAAGCTGTGTAATGTGAGTTCCCTAGCATAATTGAGTGAGAAAGTTTTGGGAGCCAATGCACTTGATGGTGATGATAGATAGGGTGATCATTTTTATTCTGATTGAATGATAAGATTTTTTGATTTCGGAAGATAAATTTTTTTAATTTTGAATGATAACTTAAGGGTGAACATATTATGTAATTGTAGATTATATATTTCTATTTAAATGCTTAATGTTTTTTAGTTTTTGAACTTATTATTTCAAAAAGTATCAAACAGTAAATATTATTGTTATTAAGAAATAAGAATGATATTAAAAATTTGTCTTTAATAAAAATAACTTTATTTAATCCGAATATTATTCATAAATAAAGGATGTTCTTAGTTAATTTTAAATTAGTATTGTACATTATTTTTTTATTTTGGTTTTATCTCCCAATATTTAAAAAATAATTAAATTATAGTGCAAACATTATCTTCAATTTATTTGTAATACAATTGCAGTAGATGATCATGGCTATCTAAATATAGCAAATTCATATAGATTTAATCAATTTAGTGACATAAATACCCTTGTTGTGCAACAAAAAAATTTTAGATTAAAAATGACCAATACCAAACACTTGGTCTAAAATAAAAGTAACTTTGTTTATATAGCTTTTCACCTAAAGAAGTTCAACATAAACTGATAAGTCCTAAATAAGAAACTGCAAAAAACATATATGAGTTTTTGTAGATGTATCCTTAGCACACATATGTCTTCATACATCACAAAAAAATTATAAACCCCATTCAAAGCAACTTTGTGGCGATGAGTACTTTTCTTGAAAATTCTTAATGTAAGGTCTCTGAGTCAGAGGAGTAGCCTTTCTTGATTCTTAGTGTGTTTGGCCTTTGCGTGGGCTTCTGAAATAGATTAAGATTCATATTGTTAACCAAACAAAGCTTGAGTAAAAAATGGGAAAGAAGGTTATATTATCATCATTGTAAACAGTTTCAGATACTTTCTTTGTCTTCTTGTTTGATTCTTTCCTTTCCTTGTAAAAATCAGATAGCGGCCTTGCTTTTGAAGAAAAAGCTTTGGCGTAATTTTCTGATCACTGTCTCTGCTTTTTCCTATAAAATGTATGCAACTGAACTTGATAGCAGAAATAAGGATTGCCATTTTTTACTTTCTTTCTTCTTGCAGACCTCCCTTCTGTCCTTAAGCTGAAAGGTGAGGATATCATTGGGATCTTATTTCATTATGCATTCAAATAAAAGCATTGTAAATGCTAATGAAAAGAAGATAATCTACAAAAGCCATAAAACTTCTTTAAGCCAGAGATAGTTTGTGATATGAGTTATTATTTTTAAGAGCTTTATCATTATTATGATACCTTCATCTGAACATAGAAAGAATCCAAATCCATTTAGCACAATGGAAAATCTTATAACACCTTTAATCAAAGTGGAAATGACTTACTCCATCGAGACCAAGTGCCATTTAGAGCTCGCTGTATTGTTGCCTGTGCTTGATAAATCAAGAGAAGTTTTGTTCCTGTGGTTTAACAAAACTCAAATAGATATCAAAATATAAAATCAAATAGCAAGAAATAAGAGTGGACACAAAAGGGAATTTATCCTTGTCATAGCACAACAATAAGGCAATCAAATTCAAGTATGAATTTATCTTATTTTATCTATAAAAGATCAATGACAACTCATAACCAATTGAATTATGGAATTTTTGCAACCAAACAAATAGGCAAGATTAGTATAAAAAATATCAATAAGAAATTTCTCATGCTTTTAACTGTTATCTTTCTTATATCATCTAAATAATGCACTTAAGTGTTTCAATCCAACATGGCCCTTACTGTTATTTTCCAAAGGCATAGATCAGGAAGAATTGACTAATTAAAACATGAGACCATAAGTTAAAACAAAACTATCAATAAAAATATCAGAAGGCAAATGCAAAAAATGGGCAATATATATTTACCTAGTTAATCATGCTAGTTTTGTACAAAAGTCATTGAATTCTTTAGATGGGCCGCATTGAGGAATGGTTGTAGTTCCTTTTCGACATATTGATGAAGTATCTCTGGACCAGACTCTTCTTCAACTGTAAAGAAAAATTACAATAGGGTGTTATTTATGGGAGAACCACCACGTACATAATTCATTACTAATTGAACTCAAGTTGACAAATAAAATCGTGTAAGTAATCAAAGAACTGCTTTTCGGCATGCTCATCCTCTCGTAAAGAGAAACTATAAGCATATGTCCATTTCAGCACTCGCCTACACTCAACTATATGCTAATATCATATGATAATTAGGGAGCCTTCTATTCCAACCTGTAAATTTGCTGCAATTTTGAACGCACACAGAGAAACTCCCTACGCAAAAAATTAAACAATAAGAAAATATTAACATTGAAAAAAAATTCACATCAAATGAGTTTGAGAAAATAGTTCAATGAGTAACCACATTAACAATTAGCCCAAACCTGCTTATTTATGAAAAAGGAAATTCAATACACCCACTTTCTAAAAAATAATATATTTAAGAAATTACCTGTTGCTAGGCCTCTGTTATGAACTTTATCTGTGATTCAGGCTGATATTAAATGGCACTTAGCTTCTCAAGCTTCCAAGACATGAGGATTAACTAACAATTATATGATCCCTAACAATGTAATTACATATAAAATCTAAAAAAAAAGACATCATCCTCAAAAAAAAAAATTATTTCAAGAAAAAAATTAACTACAATTATATTTTCCTGGATGTTGCCATCAAAAGCTATATAGATGGTAAAATAAAAATTTTAAAAGAAAAGCAAGATAGTGGATGTGCACAGATATATAAATATCTTACATAAACAATTTGTATTTGGTGTAGATCTGCAGGAGCTTTTTGCCTTGACTGTAACATTTTGCACATCGTATATCAATAAAAGATAAATCTACTCCAATCTACATATTCTATAAAAGATAACAATAATGTAGAACTCCATTTACAATATAGAAAGGAAAAATGAAGCAAATGAAATAATCATCAATATTCAATTTAGGGTAGTGCATCTTCAACCTAAAAAATGTAGTACACGGATAATGGATAGTCCTCCCAAGCGTCGTTTTGGACGGAAAATTGGGACGAAACATGAGAAGATTTGCCTTCAGGCTTTCGTCACCGATGTTGTTGCTCCGACCGGATCAGCTCAGGATTCCTCTCACAACTGGATCAGGATGCGACGCCATCTCTCACTGTCGCCGCCGTTTTCTCCTTCTTCCATGGTGCTCACCCAGCTCACATGTCACGATGCTACGGTCTGTCACATGTCAACGGAATAAGACCTCCAAAAGGCGAGCAATGAGGCTAGAACCTATTTTTTTTATATTTTAATTAATAGATAGATATTATATAACAACATATTATATATTCTAATTAATATATATAATTAAAATATTTTATTAAATATTATTTTTTGTTTATTTAATTTTATTTTATTTAATATTCATTCTTTTTAAAATTAACAATTTTTTAGTCTCTACTGTATAATAAGAAAGTAGTAGATGACTAGATGGTTAGACTTTAGACAAGTGTCTAAGCTCTTTGATTGACAAGTGGCAACAAATAATATAAAATGTAATCATATATAAACAGTTGGATAATTTTTTGGTGAAAAGAAAAAATATGAAGAGTATGAAGAGAAAAATAATAAATCATTGGATTGATGTGTGTGTGCAGATTTTTTTTGGTGTCCGTGTGTGTAGACTTTGATAGACATACAACCATTTTGATTTATTAGATTTGATTATTCTTCATTCTCTTCATTTTTTTCCACTTCATCATAATAAGCATCTAAAAAATAATAGTACATAATTGGGATGTGTATAAATGCTTTTGAGAAAATTTCAAATTGAATAAAAAGTAGCAGTACATAATTGAAATGGGTATATATGTCAATTGCAAATTTCAAATTTTACATTTTGGCTCTAGGAAAATAAAAGAATGAATTTAAATGGATAAAAATCGGAATTAAATTTTACCATCGAATTTTGCCAGAAAAATTCAAATTTCGGCTGTAAGAAAATAAAAGAAAGAATTAAATTGATAAAAATTGGGAGGAAATTTTAGTACTGAAAAATTAAATTTCAAATATAAAATTTAAATAATTGGATTTAAATTAATGAAGATAAAAATTTAGAAAGAAATTTTAACATCAACATTTTTTAATTTCAAATCTGAATTTTGAATAATTTTTTTTTTTTTTGGTAATGAGAATTTTGAATAATTAGAATTACATTGAAATAAAAATAATATTTATTAATTTCAAATTTCAAATTTGAACCATTAGATTTACAATAAAGAATATAAAAATTTAAAATAGATTTTATCATAAAAAATTATGGATTTTAAATAAAAAATTTGAAATATTATATTTACAAAATGAAAGATACAAATTTATGGAAGGATTTTATCATTGAAATAGGAAGGAAATAAAAATTAGCAAGAAATTTATCATTAATTTTTTTGTATTTTTATTAAATCTAACAAGTAACTTTATTAAATCTAACAAGTGCATGGTTTAATTTTTTATAAGAGTATAGATTTGTTAGTTGACAAATATTTAATTTAATGAATTGACATTAATACCAATGGAGAATAAAATGAAAATCTAAAAATGAATGTTTTAAAAATGTCATTACATTTTACTTATTTCTGTCCCATATTTTATTTGCATTTAATTTATTTTAACAGAAAGAAGTATGAAAGAGAGGGTTAAGGAAGGAGAGTTGTTTGAATATTTTTGAATAATTTCTTTTAACAAAAAAAAAACGACATTTCTTCTTCTTTTAATTTTGTACAAGGTGCATGTAGAAAACAAGACGCAATAAGGGTATTGTTACGTTAGGAACCTTGAAGTCCAATCCCTTGATGGCCCAGAACTGGCGTGCGATCTCCTCTCCTTGTGAAACAGGCGGTGGTGGGTACTTGCAAGGCACTCTGATGCCAAAGTCAAGTTCTGTTTTTGATAGTAGATGTAGAGTAGAAATTGGGTCAGATTTTTCATACCTCACAAAGTGACTTACTGTCATATTTAATGGAGAATTCCCTCAGTGGTTACATGATGGAAGTGGTCTTGGGCGGTTTCTGGATTATATGAGGTAACTGCCCCAGGGAAACCAACCACTTCACTCTGGATGTAACTTCCCTCTGTCAATGGGTTCGACACCTCGATGAGGTGAGTAGCTCGACGAGATAAGGAAGTCGTCCAGTGCCCCAAGGCGAGCTCTTAGCCTGGGAGGGCACACAAGTCGTCACGCACCTATTCAGTTGGAGAAGGGTTTCCCAACAAGTCGGACATCTTGGAGTTCCAAGATGGGTTGGGCCTTAGATTGTTGGCTGATTGGGCTGGTATGAACAGTGCCCCTATTTGAGCTCGACACCCCGTGAGGTGCTCAAATAATTAACACAAGTCGACATTCCCTACACGTCGAGGTCGTCCGCGTGGGTTTTGCGTGTTGCCGTGTTGATTCCGTATGACGTTATCTCTTCAGAGCCCTTCTGAAACGTCACTCCCCTTGAAAGACGGATTTTTTGAAAATTGAAAAGGAACCCTAAAAATCTCAAATTTTAAATACTAGAATCTTCTGGGTCTTTGTCATTTATAATAAGTGTCGTTCACCGTGCCACCTCACCTGCTTTCTTTCTTCCTTTTCACACTTTTCGTTTTTACCTTTTTACCTTCACTATCCACATCACTCTTCCTCTCTCTCTCTTCCAACTCTTTGGCTTCTGAAACTCTTTCTCTCCTTCACTCGCCATTCCTTTCCTCCGCGGTGATCAGCTCTGCTATCGTTCGATCAGGTAAGCTAAACCTCCTTGTTCCTCTTTATATATATATACTTTGTTTTTCTTTCCGCTGCTGTGACAATGGGGTTCTTTCCGCTGCTGCCGTTACTGTCGGATTTAGAGTCGGATTTTATCATTGAAATCGACGCTAATAGACATTACGGTCGGATTTAGCGTCGACCTATATTCCGACGGTAACTACCTCGACGCAAATATGTTAGCGTCGGATTTTTCCGATGGTAAATCTATAACCAAATTCGACGATACATTGAATATTACCGTCGGATCAAGTCCCATTCTAAATCCGACGCTAATTTTAGAATTAATTTTTAAATAAATTTCCGTAACTTTTACCGTCGGATCAAATCCCACTATAAATCCGACGCTAATGTTTTTTAAAAAATAATTGAAAATTATTACCGTCGACACAGTCCACGGTAAATCCGACGCTAATATGAAAATATTTAAAAAAATATTTGAAAAGTAAATTATACCAGAAATCAGCAGCATCAAAATATCTGTAATATAGTCAACAAATTCAAATTCCCACAGGTACCGAAATCCACAATTTCAAATACAGTCTGAAACAGTTCACGATAACAATAATAATACATAAAAGTCACAAAATATGATAAAAAATATAGTCTAAGGGTCCTGGTAGTCATCAGCGTCATCCTCCTCCTCCTCCTGACCTCCATCGCCATCATGCTGAGCTGCTGGTGCTGTCACAGTAGTGGATCCAACTCCGGAGCCAGTTGCCCACATGCTCGCATAGTAGGCCGCCATCTCCTCTTTCATCTTCCGGTACTCCTCGCGCTCTCTCATCAGCTCCTCACGCTCTCTCACGAGCTCCTCACGGGCCTATTCAACAGTTGTGTTCATCTTCAACTCGGCCTGTGTCAAAAACTGCTGGACTCGCTCCTCATTCTCTTCATTCTGTTGGACCTTTTGATGTAGCTCCTGAGTGAGACC
The DNA here is from genome assembly GCA_036250425.1 of Stylosanthes scabra. Taxonomy (NCBI): domain Eukaryota; kingdom Viridiplantae; phylum Streptophyta; class Magnoliopsida; order Fabales; family Fabaceae; genus Stylosanthes; species Stylosanthes scabra. The sequence goes on along the minus strand of JASCZI010060742.1, from coordinate 22,079 downwards.
GTGGATTTGAGTGCGAAGCTCGTCCACGGTGTGCTGAGACAAAGGAGGCTCACTCGTTCTTCTGGAAGATCTGAGCAGAGGATCAGTGCGTAGGGTCCGAGAAAAGTAGGAGCCTATACCATATATGCGGTTCTTCCTTGGCTCCCCGACCACCTCACGCCAAACCTCATCGGGGTCCATAATGACAGGACTGTTCGAGCCATTTCCGTCATGAGCACTCTGTTGTGTGGCCTGCGTGCGAGTGTCAAGCTCTGTGATAAACACATCCTGCACCACACAGAGAAAGATGCGATCAATAATACATATGAATTATAAAAGCAACATTAATAAGGCTATCACGTACATTTAATCGCTCGGATCGCTCATCCACCCACTCTTCCTTGTTCCTCTTTCTTGTATGGGTTTGCTTGAAGACCTCAGCAATAGTCGGCTCTCAATTTAGCTCCTTTGCCTGCATTTTATTTCATCAAACAGAATAAAATTAGTTGAATTATCAAGTCTAAGTGTTCAAATGCGGAAAGATAGTCAATTTAAAACACATTACCATCCGTTCTTGTGTGGATGGGATCGTCGCCGAACCACCACAGTCTAACGAGCCCCCTTTCGCAGATGCCCGATTAACCTTATTTGTTGCACTGCGGCGCTAGAATCCGTCATCCGTTGCGAATTTGTTTCGCACTTCTCGCTTGAAAGCGGGGCTCATCCACCCAGTGCTCTCCTCATTCCCCAAACGGACCTTTCTCAACATCTGCTGAAGGATCCGACCCATGCGATAGTCAAATGTCTTCCTAATGAGAGTGGGATTTGAACCTTGCTCAAAATAGAAGCTCTCCTGCATATTAAC
>JASCZI010060742.1:0-16996 GCA_036250425.1 Stylosanthes scabra | reverse complement strand
CAATTAACCTCCTCCATATCCACATCTCTTACATATCTCCCTCGTAACCTACGCTCCTTCCTGTCTGCTTTTAAATCAGGCGTATTAACCCCATTTGTATCGACTTCCCCATGTGCAGTCCACACCCAGTACCCGGGTTTGAAACCATTACGATACAGATGAATGGTGATATCCATAGGTACTAAGTACTTGGTTAGCCTACAGTTACTACAAGGACATCTAGAGACTCCCTCAGACTTAAATGGTTCGATATTGAATATATAGGCCACAAAGGAATCAACCCCAGCGAAAATCTCTGATTTTATACCCCCCGGTTATCATCACAAACATCATACATCCATTCACGATTTGCTGGAATCATCATGAAGTGCCACGAAATCCAAACAAGCCTAAAGAAGCATAAATTGACATTGTTCAAAATTTTTACAAAGATTTCGGCAGAATTTCCCCTTAAACTAGAGGCATCTAGCATACAATCATTTCCAATATAAAAAAAAGGGTGAAAGTCCAATTTCCAGCAAACAACCATTCCCAAAAAACATTTTCAATTTCCCACAAACAACCAGCACATAACCATTTCCAAGTTCAGAGCCATTCCCAACAAAATAACACATAACTTATACAAAATCATATTGAAATTCCAAAGGGTAAAAGTCAAATTTCCAACAAATACCATTCCCAAAAAACATTTTCAATTCCCAGCAACCAATCAGCAAATAACCATTTCCAACTTCATAACCATTATAACAAAAAGCATTAAATTTGAGATACCAACCTCAAATCCTTGCAACAGTTTGCTAAAAAGCTTCAATTCCCTCCCGTTCCGGAGCGCTTCAAACGAAATATATTCACTTTGCAGCTTCAGTCACACTAATGGCATTCCTTTGCAGCTTCACTTCAATTCCATTTGTAAAAAGCTGCAAAAAAAAAAAAATCAAAGTACAATTTGGATAAGGAATTAGTTAGTACATATTAAAGGACATTAATTATGTACATTACACTTTAATTAGTTAGTACTGACCAAAATATCAATAACATGGAAACATGAACCAATTATTTAACGACATTTGAATTGATTCACAACTCAATCAACTTTATGAATTATTATCTATTATTAGCGAGTTTGACATACTTATAGACTGGATACATTGTATTCTAATGAAAAGGTCTTTAAATAGTAAACATTATATTTTGGTAATACGATGCTCAACTATAAGGGTCATTGCATAATAAGTAGACATTGAAGTTGAAGCTTGGATCTTGGTAATTGGAGCTTGGAGGACAACCACAAGCAATAATGCTTACTGATTCTAACCATTAACTAGGACTTGGTTTATTATTTTGATTCATTGCGGTTGCTTGGAGGGGCAACCATGAGCAACAATGTATTGCTCAAATGCAAACAACTTCACAGGTGAAAAATAGAAATAATAATAATTAAAAGAAGGCAAAGAAGCGCACATTTTTAAGTTCGGAAGTTCCAAATGGCATATCAAGTTTCAACTTTCAAATACAAGAATGATCAACATTCAAAGCACAACAATACAACAAACAACAACACTATCTCTCAAAAACACCACCCCCACCCAAAAACAAAAAAAAAGCAAGAACACTAGCTCTCAAGAACAAAACCCCCCACTCCCAACAAGAACAAAACAAAAAAAAGAATACTATCTTGAAAATATGAATTTGACAAAATCTCATCTCATAAATTAGATACAGCCAATAAGGAACAAGATCATATCATGTTTGTTCAAAGTCAAAGATTAACAGGTTCAAATGAAACCAATACAAGGATTCTGAAAAGCACAAGCATTATGGCAAAGGACATAAAGCGATTCCGTTCTATAGGCTGATTGCTAGGAATTTTGATTGCAAAGTTGAGCACCACAAACAGTAATAATAATAAAAATACTGAAACTCAAACTTACAACCAAAACATACCTACGGAACGTAATGAGAACCAGGGAAAGACCTACAATTCCATTTGACTCCAGCAACCATATAATATATATTATGAATTGCATACCTCAATTATCCGGTATTCACAACAACGAAATAGCATAAACAAACATTAACAAACACTACGAACAACAATATATTTAATTACAAAGCAGTAGCAGCAGCTAGTAAAACATATAAAATTCTCACCAGAAGGAAATTAAATAATGTTATACCTGTATTCAAAAGTCTAAATAACTGAGTTCAATTAAAACCAAAATATAGCGTCACAACAGGGCAAGCAAAATCACAGAACTACAATTCAAGCTCAAAAGTTTTAAACATAACATAGCAAGGAATTAGTTACTTTCGCACTTGTATTCATGGCTGCATCCATATTTACAAATGTACGCATAAAACATAAACAGATTAAGCTAATTCACGATTAGAATCTACTGCTACACCATGCTAACCTCTATCTTCTTTTCTTAAATAAATACATAATAAGCCTAAGCCTTGTTCTTACCTCCGGGAATGACGGCAACACGGTCACCACGTGGGTGTGGTGAGGACGGTGACGATGTGGATGCTACAGAGAGCGACGCAGGGACGACGGTTAGGGGGCAACGAAGGAGCAGCGACTGCAACTCACGAGGGTGCTGCGGAGAGCGACGGCGATGGTAACTCAAGACGGTGCTGCGGAGAGCGACGACGACGGCAACTCACGAGGGTTTGAAACCAGCGACGGCGACGGCAACTCACGAGGTGGCTTTGACTGCGGCGTGGGGGTGGTCAAGAGGTGGTCAGTGTGTGGGATAGGGAGACAGTAGGGGCCGTGTACGGCGATAACAAGTCCTCAGGTGGCGTTCACAGCGGTGGTGTGGAGGTGGTGATGAGGTGGGGTTTACGGCGACGGAGGGGATGAGAGGGAAAGAGTTTGCCGTTTTTAGTGATGGTGCAAATAAGGGGGGAGGCTCATGCAATTAGGGAAAATCAAGTCTCATTAGCGTCGGATTTTAATTGGGAAAATCCGACGGTAATGACCATTTCGTAAAAAAAAAAATTTTCCATTGTTACCGTCGGATTTTAATCCAACGATAATACCCTAATTATAATATCCGACGCTAATTTCCACGCTAATTTCGACGCTATCATTCCCGCCAATTTTTTTAATCCCGCCAAAGAAGTTACCGTCGGATTTCCCGTCGGATTTTTTACTCCGACGGTAATATTTTGCCTTAATCGTATTTTTGTTCTTACCGTCGGATTGTCCCACGCAAAATCCGACAGTAATACCGTCGGATTATATCCCGCGCAAAATCCGACGATAACAACGGCATTTCTTGTAGTGGCATTGTCGCATCTTGAAGAATCTGCCCCCTGTTTTGCCTTTCTCTCTCTCTCTCTCTCTCTTTTGTTAGCATCTTCTTCTTCATCTCTCTTCCTTCTCCTCTTCCTTTTTTTTTTTTTTACCAACACACACACTGCTGTGTTATTTTGTAGGCACAATTGAATAACCCCTTCTATGGCTAGAAGAGTAACCCACGTAATGCCAGTGTGATTCCCGAATTTTGTAAATGGATAGACTCCTCGGTGTTAGGGGAAAAATCCATTGTTGACGATGAATTCGTCAAGTACTTTCGGGAGCACCATGAGTTTTGTAATGACAGTGTTGAGAGAGATAAGTATCAGGTGACTGCCCCAAGCTCTGAGGACCGGGCTTATTACGTTCATCCTAAAGGAGTGAGCTGCATTTTTGTGTATGAGTCCATATTTACTAAAATAGGAGTTCGAGTACCCTTTATCGAGTTCCAAGTCGAGGTGTTGAGTGAGAGGTCGCGCCTTCACAAATCCACCCCAACTCTTGGGGTTTCATTAAAGCTTACGAAGTTGTTTGTAGGGAAATCGGATGTCCGACTTCTTTGAGTGTCTTTCTACACCTTTTTAAGTTGACAAAACCCTTTAGCAAGGACAAACAGCAGTGGCTCTCACTTTGAGCCCACCAAGGTCGTAAGGTGTTCGAGATGAATGAAGAATCTGTTAGGGACTTCAAGAATCTCTACTTCAAAGTTGTCCCGCAACCTGGTACCAACCCATTTTGGATTGATGGAGAGGGTGACTATCGATTTCCATTGTCATGGAATGAAGAGTGGGTAAATCCAAAGGTTGAGCGGAAGGAGTTGAATGAATTTGAGTTACTTTTTGTCGATGTTTTAAGCGAATTTGGGGCAAAAAGGATAATCATTTGCCCACCCGCTTGTTACTCACTCAATCCTCTAATTACATTCAAAATGAGATCCTTGGTAGGTCTGTTTACCTTTGTGCATATTTTAGTCAAGTATTACGCATTATCTGAATCATTTTTTCTTGTTCTTAATTTTGTAGGGATAATGTCGAGCAAGTCGAATGCATATGACCGGTTCAAAGCACACTTGCTCAACAAGTCGAAGAAACCAGTGGCCACTGTTGGGTCGAATTTGGGTGCAAAGAAAGCCGTCTCTCCAGAGGTTGTTCCCCCGACCTCCTCTGCTGTTCCTGATTCGAGCTCTGCTCGAGAAACTAGTGCTACGCCTTCCCCCTCTATTGTGAGCGCGCAAGAGGTCGATAATAGGAACAAGGAACTTCCTCAAACTCGGAAACGAAAAAACCCTGAGCCCAAGTACGGCTATAACAACAGCAAAGAGTTCGATCACGTCGGGTTTGCCCAGGAGTATCTCGTTGGTGGTAGCAACAGGATACCCATGGATGGAGAGAATTTTCTGAAGAATCTCGACTTCGTAACTCGAAATAGTATTAAAGCAGCTGCTATTTGTCAAGCAGCTCAGAACAAGATGAAGGGATGTGTCTTAGTTCCTGAGGGAGAATTCGAACAACTTAGGGTTCGGTTGAAGGCTGCGGAGACCGAAAAACGTGTGATTGAGGGTGAAAAGTTCGAATTGTCGTCCAAAGTCAGCAACTTGGAATCCCGGTTGGCTTTGGAGTCCCAAGACCTTAATGCTTCCAGAGAAATGTTGAAGAAGTTGGAGAAGGAAAAATCGGATGTGGAGGAAAAATACAGGAAGCTTTTTGCCGAGTTCCAATTGAAAATCGAGAACCAAAAAAGGCTTGAAGCCGAGTTGCAGGCTGTACAAGAGTTGTGTGACAAGTTCTCTAATGATGCGATGTTATTGGTGGAAGAGTTGGCGGAGAACTTGAAAGAACAAGTCCAAGTCATCATTCCTGGCTTCGACATGAACCTGATCAGGCCCGACTACAAAGTCGTTGATGGGGTGATAGTTCATCCAAAGCCTGCTACCGAAGAGCGCTTCGCTCCTAAAGAGCCCATAGTGGGAGGTGTTGACCAAGTCCCAAATGCTGAGGGTTCTCCGGAGACTCACCCCGCCATGTCCGATCCTCCCCCAACTCCTTCTTGTCATGGCATTTGAAAGAACAGAAAATTGTTCGTCGTTTATTCTTGCTTTCATTTATTATAGACTTTGTTTTGTAACGTTGAATTTCCCTCTTTGAGAGGTTTTATTTTGTTATTTTTTGAAGATTGGATACATTCCACAACACACATTTTATGTAATGTGTTTATGTTTTTAATTATCACAATTTCGTACCTCGTCGCTTTCAATTTTATTTGCATTATTACGCGTTTTTTCGAGCTTGAAATTGGATAAGTTGCATTTTTAAATGTTGTTTGATTAGTTGCGGAAATGGTAAAACTTGTCGAGTCTTTTGTAGAAGACAGAATGGACATTTCTTAGTGATATGTATATATAGCAGAAAGTAAAATATTTACACAAGTAGGTAAGTGACATACAACTTGTAAATACTAATCCCTACTTTAGTGCCTCGTTAAAATCCCCTTCTGGAAAACCCAATGGGAAGAAACCAAGAAGTCGGGAAAAAGAGTACACCAGGGAGTAAGGGTGTATTATTTTAAGAATAATACTTCTTCATGTTGCAAGCATGCCTCGATCTCGGTAAGTCAATCCCATGTAGAGTTGATATCTTGTAGTAACCTTTACCAAGCACTTCAACAACTCGGAACGGTCCTTTCCAATTTGCAGTGAGCTTTCCTTCGCCAGAGGTCGGTGCTCCTATATCATTCCTTCTCGCATCTCCTCGGCGAGTTCGAGTTCTGTTCTGCAGACTTGTGCGTTGTCGACCTCGTAGTAAAAAGTTACCCTTGGGCTTTCTAGCTCGAGCTCCAAAGGGATCATGGCCTCCATGCCGTAGGCCAACCTGAAAGGAGTTTCTCCAGTTGTCGACTGAGTCGTTGTCCTGTATGCCCACAATACGTGAGGAAGTATTTCTGCCCAAGCTCCCTTGGCCTCATCGAGTCTCCTTTTTAGACCTCTCAAGATCACCTTATTTGCTGCCTCCGTTTGACCATTTGCCTGAGGATGCTCAACTGAAGTATAACGGTGTTTAATCTTCAGGTCGGTGACTAAACGTCTAAAGGTGGAATCGGTGAACTGAGTTCCGTTGTCGGTGACTATTGAATGAGGAACCCCAAATCGAGTTACCACATTTTTCCAGAGGAACTTCTTACTTTGCTTTGCAGTGATGGAAGACAACGGTTCTGCTTTGATCCATTTCGTGAAGTAGTCGATACCAACAATGAGGTACTTTAGTTGACCAGGAGCTTGAGGGAAGGGGCCCAAGAGGTCGAAACCCCACTTGGCAAAGGGCCAAGGCGAAGTCATGTTTATGAGCTCTTCAGGCAGTGCAACATGAAAATTGGCATGGGCCTGGCAGGGGGGCACTTCTGTACGTAGGAGGTCACATCTTTCTGCAATGTCGGCCAATAGAACCCAGCTCGGAGAATCTTCTTTTCTAAAGCTCGAGCTCCGAGGTGATTACCACATATTCCACTATGCACTTCCTCCAATACTTCATCTATCTTGGATGTTGGAACACATCTCAACAATGGGGTTGAGAAGCCTCTTTTATATAAAATCCCCCTCACTAGTGTATACTGTTGTGCCTTTTTAAGCAAGGATTTTGCTTCCTTGTCGTCCTTAGGAACTTCATCGAACTTCAAGTAGTTAATGATGTTGGTCATCCAACCGAGTTCTGGTCCCGAAATGGCTAACACCTCGGATTCCGAGTCAGGTCGACTTATAGATGGAAACTGTAGCTTCTCTTGGATCAAGCTCCGGTGGGATCCATCTGGCTTGATGCTTGCCAATTTAGATAAAGCGTCGGCTGTGCTATTCCCTTCCCAGGCTATGTGTTGCACCTCGACATCAGTAAATCCTTTCATCATCAAGAGAGTTGCTTCCAAGTACTTTTTCAAAGTCGGATCCTTTGCCTGAAAATCGCCGTTGATCTGAGAAGTGACCACTTGGGAATCACTGTATACCACCACCTTTTTCGCGCCTGCTTCTTTGGCCAACCTCAAACCTGCCAGTACAGCTTCGTATTCGGCCTTATTATTGGTAGCCTTAAAGCCGAACTTTAGGGATACTTCCAAGCTGGTCTATTGTTCGTTCTCCAGGATAATTCCTGCACCACTTCCCGACTTGTTGGAACACCCATCAACATAGATCGTCCAACCTGCCGAGTTGTCACTGTGCGTTCCCGTATTCTTCACAATGAAGTCGGCCAAACATTGAGCCTTGACAGCTTTCCGATTCTCATATGAGATGTCGAATTCGGTCAACTCGATCGCCCACCTCATGATTCGACCTGCCAAGTCGGTTTTCTGGAGGACGTTCTTAATAGGCTGGCTTGTTCGTACTTGTATTCTGTGAGCTTGAAAGTAGGGACGAAGTCGTCGGGAGGCTAAGACTAAAGCAAGCACTACCTTCTCGATTTTCTGGTAGTTGAGCTCTGCCCCTTGTAATACCTTGCTAGTGAAATAGACGGGGTGTTGGCCTTCTTCATCCTCCCGAATCAAAGCTGAAGCGATCGCGCGATCTGAGGTCGCCAAATATAAGACCAGAGGCTCCCCCGTTAGAGGTCGAGATAAAACAGGTGGTGTTGTCAGGAAGTCTTTGAAATGTTGAAACGCTGCTTCACACTCTTTCGTCCATTGGAACTGATTCCCCTTTTTAAGAATGGCAAACAGGGGTAGGGATCTTAAAGCAGACCCTGCTAAGAACCTTGACAGAGCTGCCAATCTGCTATTTAGTTGTTGGACCTCCTTCAAAGAGGTGGAGCTCGACATGCCCAGAATGGTTGCACACTTGTCTGGATTTGCTTCTATCCCCCTTTGGGTCAACATGAAGCCAAGGAACTTCCCTGCTCCCACTGCAAATGTACACTTAGTGGGATTTAATCTCAGGTTGTGTGATCTGATGGTTGCAAGAACGCAAATGAGGTCGTCTTCTTTCTTGGTCTTGACTAACATGTCGTCGACATACGCTTCCATGAGCTTGCCTAAGTGAGGTTTGAACACCTTATTCATCAGCCTCTAGTAGGTCTCTCCCGCGTTTTTAAGTCCAAACGGCATAACTATGTAATAATAATTCGCCTTTGGAGTGATGAATGAGGTCTTCTCTTGGTCTGGTGGGTGCATGGGAATCTGGTTGTAGCCAGAGTAGGCGTCCATGAAGCTAAGAAGTCTGTAGCCCGATGAAGCATCTACCAGGGTGTCGATGTTGGGAAGTGGATAAGGATCCTTTGGACACACCTTATTCAAGTCGGTATAATCCACACACATCCGCCACTTCCTGTTTTGCTTCTTGACTAGTACGACATTAGCTAACCACTCTGGGTATTTTATCTCCCGTATGAACCCAGCCTCCAGTAGACTTTCGACTTGCTCTTCGACGACCTGTGCTCGTTCTTCACTCATCTTTCGCCTTCTCTGTTGCACGGGCTTTGTTCCTGGGTGTACTGACAGTTTGTGAATCATGTACTCTAGATCAATTCCTGGCATGTCGGAAGCCTTCCATGCAAACAAGTCGGAATTTTCCCTGAGCAGTCTTATCAAATCACGCTTCAAATCGGGTGAAAGAGATTGTGCCACCTTGGTGATTTTATCTGGGGAATCCCCGACTTGTACTTCTTCCTGTTCTCCCTCAGGTTGAGGCCGGAAGTCCTCCTTCCCTTCAGGTTGTCCGAGCTCCAACATGTTACAATGTTCACCCCGTTTGTCGCCAGCCTTGTTTAAGCTCTCATTGTAGCATTTCCTCCCCAACTTCTGGTCACCTCAAATCGTCACCACTCCTTGCGAAGTTGAGAACTTTAAGCATAGATGTGGGGTAGAAACAACTGCTCCCAACTTACTGAGGGTCCTTCTACCTATCAATGCGTTATAAGTTGAGGGAGTGTCGATCACAATGTAGTCTACTGTCAGAGTCTTGCACAAGTTTCCTCTACCAAAATTTGTGTACAGAGTCACATATCCCATAGCTTTTATTGGTTCGCCACTCAAACCAAATAGGACGTCCGGATATGCCTTCAGTTCAAACTCTCCCAGACCAAGCTTATCGAAGGCTGGTTTAAACAGTATATCCCCCGAACTACCCTAATACACTAAGATCCGGTGGAGGTTGGCGTTGGCTAGGGCTATGGTTATTACTATCAGATCGTCGTGCCCTTCTCGAACTCCTCTTGCATCCTCAGGAGTAAAGATAATTTTTGGCAGCCTTGTGGCTTCTTCAGCTGACCCGACATGGTAAACCTCTTTTAGGTGTCTCTTCCTGGACGACTTGGTCAGCCCGCCAGCTGTAAACCCTCCCGAGATGGTGTAGATATCTCTCTCTGGCGGTTTACTATGATCTCGACTTCGGTCATCCGACTTGGTCTCCTTCCTTCTTTTGTCAAGTTGGTCGGTCTTCCTTGTCTCAAGATGTGTATCCAACTTGCCTTCTCTAACCAGTTGTTCTATCACATTCCTCAAATCATAGCAGTTGTTGGTATGATGACCGTACAGACGGTGGTATTCGCAGTAGTCCGACTTGTTTCCCGCTGACCTGCTACGGATCGGCCGGGGTGTGGGTAACTTCTCCATATTGCAAATGTCTCGATATACTTCTACCAACGACGTCCGCAAGGGTGTAAATGAGTGATACTTTCGGACCTTGAAATACTCATGATCTGGCTCCTTCCTTACCTCCTTGTTTTTCCTGACATCGGGCTCCCTGGTTGGACCCATACCACGAAGTCGGGTTGCTTCCTCCATGTTGATATATTTCTCGGCCCGTTCCTGTATCTCGGCAATAGAGGTCGGATGCTTCTTCGACACAGACTGGGAGAACGGACCATCTCGAAGTCCGTTCACAAGTCCCATCACGGTAGCTTCAGTAGGCAAGTTGATGATCTCCAGACAAGCTTTGTTGAAGCGTTCCATGTAAGACCTCAGGCTCTCACCACTTCCTTGTTTACGCCTAACAAGCTTGGAGCATGTTTCGACTTCTCCTTCTGAGTTGAGAAGTGAGTCAGAAATCCTCTGGCTAAGTCATCAAACAGGTAATCGACCTTTCAGGGAGGTTGTCGAACCAATGTTGTGCAGCTTTGGTCAGAGTAGTAGGGAAGGCCTTACAGCGTGTCGCGTCTGATGCCCCAGCCAAGTACATACGACTCCGGAAGTTGCTGAGATGATGCCTTGGGTCTGTGGAACCATCATAGAGGACCATTTCGGGACACTTGAAGTTCTTCGAAACTTCAGCTTGCATGATCTCCTCGGAAAAGGGGTCTCCCATAGTGAACAACAAGTCAGAACGGTGGGATTTCGACTTGATAACTTCCTTCTTTTTCATCTCAGCTTCCATCCTTCTCAGCTTCTCCTCTGTCTCCTTCCTCCAAGCTTGTTCTTGGCGGAGTTCTTGTTCGACTTCTCTTTGCCGCGCATAGTTACTTTCGAGTCGGTCCAAACGGCCAAGTTGCCCCATAACTATGCCCATGATATCATAAGCACTTCGGTGTTCTCTGTGTCTTGTGGGAATGTGGATCTGAGAAGCTATGTGGCGGGGTGACGGGATTTGAGTGGCTGCACGTCGTGGAGATGGAATCGGGGAGGTTGGTCGTCGAGGAGACCGGCGACGAGACGACGTGGCATGGTCCCGATTGTTTCGCCTATTATTGGATGCAGAATCAGAGGTTGTGCATCCATCTGCTCTTGGGGGATGTTGCTGGTTGTTGGCTAGTGGCTCTACTATCGTGAGCGACTAACACTTCGGTTCCCCGGCAACGGGACCAATGTTACGTTAGGAACCTTGAAGTCCAATCCCTTGATGGCCCAGAACTGGCGTGCGATCTCCTCTCCTTGTGAAACAGGCAGTGGTGGGTACCTGCAAGGCACTCCGATGCCAAAGTCAAGTTCTGTTTTTGATAGTAGATGTAGAGTAGAAAGTAGATCAAATTTTTCATACCTCACAAAGTGACTTACTGTCATATTTAATGGGGAATTCCCTCAGCGGTTACATGTTGGAAGTGGTCTTGGGCAGTTTCTGGATTATATGAGGTAACTGCCCCAGGGAAACCAACCACTTCACTCTGGATGTAACTTCCCTCTGTCAGTGGGTTCGACACCTCGACGAGGTGAGCAGCTCGGCGAGATGAGGAAGTCGTTCAGTGCCCCAAGGCGGGCTCTTAGCCTGGGAGGGCACACAAGTCGTCACGCACCTATTCAGTTGGGGAAGGGTTTCCCAACAAGTCGGACATCTTGGAGATTTCCAAGATGGGCTGGGCCTTAGATTGTTGGCTGATTGGGCTGGTATAAACAGGCATCACTAACCTTTAATATTTTAATACATCAATAATATCATTAAAAAAAAATTAAAGTAAATATTTATATCGATTCAACACTCAGCACAAGGCATGGGTAGTACTTTAATTATATAAGAATATTAAAATAAAGATTAAATTGTTAAACAATTGCCATCTCAGTAAAAAAAAAAATTAAATATTCGTCTATAATTAAAAAATTTTAATTTTGGAAATAGTGAATATAAGCTACTAAACAATATTCCTTATTCCATTATAATATTTTGATCATAATTCTATATGAACAAGTGGTTTAACCAACCAAATTCAATTAAGTTTTTTTTTTCTTCATGTGCTTCTCACTCTTACACTGAGCGCCTTCTACTTCTTTCTTTGTCTCCTGCTTCTTTTTTCTTCCTCTTCTCCTCCTCCTATTCTTCTTCTACTTCTTCATTCCATGTCTTTGTCTTCTTCTACGTCATCGTCGTCGTGATCATCAAAAATTTCTTCTATCTTCCTCGTTCTTCATTACATTCTTTATTTTTAATTTTGTCATTTATTCCATCTAAATTCTAATAATGTATAGGTTTTATTGTATTTCTACTCAATTAGCATTGTTAATGTTCATGTTGTTGATATGTATACTAGAAAATTCAACTTATTGTTTGTTATTTTGTGTTCTATTTAGACTTGTATATTTCAGTAGAATATCTCGGTTCATTCCAAATTTTGTTGTTTGTTTCAGTAGTATGTGTCTTCTGCGTCATTGCCGTCATCCCTACATTATCGTCGTTGTCGTCGCCATCATCAACATCGTCTTCTTCCTTCTTTTCCATTACGCTCTTCTCCTCCTCTTTCATTCCAAATTTTGTTGTTAAATAGATTTTAATGTTTTTTTAATCAATTAGCGTTGTTCATATTTATGTTGTTCATATGTATACTAGAAAATTAAACCCGTTGCTGCTTGTTTTTTATGTTTGATTTAGTAGTATATTTCGGCTCGTTTCAATAATATATTTAAGCTCTTTTCTTTTTCTTCCTTCTTCTATGTCTGCGTCATCACCGCCATCCGTGCGTCATCATTGTCATCATTGTCATTGACATCGTCAACATGTTCTTATTCTTTCATTATTAATTTTGTTATTTATTTCTCCTAATAATGTACATGTTATAATATTTTTTTTGAATTAATTAGCATTATTCATGTTCGTGTTGTTGATATGTATACTAGGAAGTTCAACTTATTATTTGCTATTTTGTGTTGATTTAATAGTAAAATTCAGTTCATTTCTAGAATGAAACGTTTAAGCTCTAATTTTTAATGAGTTCCTTTCAAAATACAAGGAAGTTTCTGTTCAAAATGAAAGTAAATTCCTATTTGAAGTTAAAAAGAAAAAGATGATGATGATGATGGCAGTGACAACAGAGAAGGAGAACGATGGCGGTGGCAGCAGCGAAGAAGAAGAAGAAAAAGAAGCAAAAAAAGAAGACGACAGAAGTTGAATGCGTATATACACTTTTTTGGTTGAGTAAAATAGGTTTATAAATAGTATTATCGTATTTTGATTTCTATTCAAAATAAATTGGGAGACGCTTGTAAGATTTTTTTTGACACAAAGAAAGACACTAGCTCACCATTGCAGAATAGCTGGGAGCGCAATACAGACACTTGTATGATTTGCAGTAATTAAGAAATTTTTAGTTATCAATAAATTTAATTTAGTACAACTCGCAAACATAATTATTATCCATTATCCATTAATGTATTTACATGCGAGAAGCCTAAAAATATGTGTGCAACATATAGTAACTATAAGTGTAAAAAATGATAAATGAAAGTGTAAATTATGTAATATATAAGTGCAAAATACTAGCTGGTTATATCTATCTATCTATCTATTATTCCCACTATATCATAATCCAATAGTAGATAACTAAGTGCTTGCAAGTGTTCAATTTAATTAAATGCCAAGTGGCATAAAAGAAAAAAAGAAAAAAAAATATGAGAGTAAATTGTAGATGCTTAAGTATTTGACAAGTATTCAACCTAATTAAAAGTCAAATGGCATAAAAGAAAAAGAGCAAAAAGTATGAATAATTTAGGAAGATACAAATTAATAAAGATACAAATTTAGAAATAAAATTCTACCATTAATAATTTTTTAATTTTAAATCTAAATTTTATCATTAAAATCGAAAGGAAAATAAAAATTGAAAGAAAATTTTGCTATTAATTAAAAAATATTTGGATTTTGTTTAAACCTAACAAGTGTAGGGCTAAGTTTTTTTTTTTTTTATCAAAGTATAGGTTAATTAATTGACAAGCGTTTAATTTAGTGAGTTGATCTAAAAATATTATGATTTAATGATTGTAAAATGATTTAGCAATTTTAATTTTTCTTTTTTAGAAAAAAAGAAACAACATTTCTTTCAATTTGTGTTTTGTACGAGGTGTATGTAGAAAATAAGACATAATAAGTCTATTACTAACCTCCAGTATGAAAGATAATATCCTTAAAAAATTAAAATAGATATATGTATATCGATTCAATATTCCGTTCAACATGTCAAGAGTACTCTAGATAAAATCTATCTATTATCCTGCCTATATAAAAAGTGACAACTATTAGCCTCTATGGTTGACAAGTGTCAGGAAAAAGACAAGGAAAACATTACCAGTCTCCATTAGCGACACGTGGCAGGGTATCATGCAATGGAGCAGCTACACCAGCATTCCCAAGGTGCACGTAACTAATTCGAAAAACCATCTCGCGCAAAAAATATAAAACTTTTGAAATCCGCCAGGGTGTCAAAAGGGGTCATAGGCGTTTGCAGTTCTCATACACTCACAAGCACAACACTCCAAAAAAAAAAAGCACTCTCAATCGACCAAGACGAACAACACGCTGTGGAAAAAAGAACGGTTGCAAGGGAGGATTTCTTGGCGGACGTCCACTCCAGGAAGCCAGACTGGAACATCAACGTTTACGTCATCCGCTTATGGGGGGTTCCAACCAAATCCAACCTCAAGGTGGACTGGTACATTGAGATGATCTTGCAAGATAGAAAGGTAAGTTTTTGGACCTTTTTACCTCTGATAGCTTTATTACTCCTCTCCAAATGTTTCTGGTTGGTTACAATGAAAGGTTTCATTTTTATGTTTAAAAACTGCGCTCTATACTGTTTTGAACATGTAGAAGAAATTGAAGAGTGTTTTTAAATTTTTGCATAAAAAATAAAGTTCAATATAGTGGTGCTTTGAGTAATCTTATTTGAAAAAAAAAACCTTTGCAAAAGGTAAATTTTCGGACCTTTCTCCCTCTAATAGCTTTATTACTCCTCTCCAAATGTTTCTGGTTGTTTACAATGAAAGGTTTCATTTTTATGAAAGGTTTCACTTTTATGTTTAAAAGAAGCGCTCTAAATTGTTTCGAACATGTAGTAGAAATTCAAGAGTGTTTTTAAATTTTTTCATAAAAAACAAAGTTCAATACAGTGGTGCTTTGAGTAATCTTACTTGGAAAAAAAAAAAAACATTTGCTGAAAAGGTTTCATTTCAATGAACTTTTTTGTTGAACTTGCTTTCTCAAGTTGAGAAAAAAAATTTATTTTATCAAATTATATTTTCATTTTAAAATATAGTCTATGATTCATGATCCTATTCGATTCTGGGGAAATGGAAAATAAATACCTTACAATGATGGTTGGAGCTGCGTGATTCATGTAACGAAGAAGTTGCTTTTTGTAGGGGGACCGTTTGCATGCTTTGCTTCCCTGTTCACTCTTCAAGGGTTTGCGTGACATGATCAATGAATTCCAATTGTACAACATGAGATGGCTTATTGTTGCTGAAGACAAAACGAGGTCAAAGACCACAGAGTCTGACTTGGTTCTGACAATGTCGAGGTAAACCCTTCTTTCCCACTTGAGGCTATGAGGCTGAGGTCAATCAATGATCAGCTGCAAGCTGAGAGGGTGGACGAGACTGAACTGTTCGGTATGTTTTTTCTAACAAGTAGTTCATTAAAGTTTACATGTTTAGTTGAATGTGGTTAATTAAGAGGTAACATTTTTGGACCAGATATGGTTGCGTTAGTCGTTGGGAAGGAGGATCCAACAAAACTGGAAAAAACTCAAAAGATTGGTCATAATAGTCGAGGACACGGAGTGAGGAATTGCTTTCTATATATCAAACACACTGTAATTTATGTTTAATTATCAGCGATGAGTACGCATTAATCCAAAATAATTTTGTGTTGAATTGGCAGGAAAAACAGGATCACTTGTGCACGTCTATGCGATACTGCCATACTTGGATGAATCAAGAGAGGAACCATTTGTCGTTGTCCTGCACTACTTCAGAGCAACACGCTTGAATGATAATTAATTGCTTATTAAATTTTCTCTTCAAAAATAAGTTACTTAACACTCAAAGCAACTTTCTGCCATCAAAATGTCCACGTTAACCTCTTCATGTTTCCATTGTATTGAAAATCCAGGTTGATGAACACGGTGCATCATCCAAGATTACCCATGTTTCCTCTCAAAGTGCAGCTGCTGCAATGGAAGAACTTACACAACCAAATGCAGATGTCATGAAAATTAAGGACGTTATCAAGTGTGTTGAGGTATTATATTTAGATAAGGGCAATAGCTAAACCTGTGTTCCTTGCAAGTTTAACATTTTTAAATAATGTATAATGTGTTCATTAGAATCTCAATGTTCATATAACTGCTATACATGTCCTTTAATTCACCTTGAAGTCCATTTTAAACCAGTTAATTGTTTGACAGGAATGCAAGCCGTGGATCGCTTGTGGCATTATGGCAATCAACAATGGGATGAACTATTGGTGTTATAAAGCATGTGGAAATTGCGGCAAGAAGGTTGAAGTTGCACAAAAGGGTGATATGAGTGTAGTAACCCTAAATGCAACCATGATGGAAAAGATCCCAAGTTAAAGTAAGACGTTCTTTTGAGTTAGAGCTGACTATATAAAAGCAAAGTCAATTGACTAATATTATATATAGCAATATGTTTTAAAAAAGTTTGTGACTGCCTATTGTGTTGAATTATTGGTGTCGGCAGCCGCCGGCACTATGCAGCACTATGCTGCATAGTAACCCAATAAATCATGGCTGTCCATTCCTAATCAAGTTACTATGTTGCATAGTAGATGAATCATAGCCGTTCATTCCTTTTCATGTAATAGTAAATCTTTTACTATAAATAGGGCTATGATTTCATAAGTTTTTCATATCCAGAAATCAATAAGAATTTCATTTTCTTTCTCTCTATAGTTTTCTCTCTTCCTTTTCTATTATTATCTCTTCTATAGCTTTAATGTTATTATAGCTTCAGTTTTATAACACGTTATCAGCACGAAGCTCTGATAATTTGCTTTGAAGC
>JASCZI010060741.1:37170-54336 GCA_036250425.1 Stylosanthes scabra | reverse complement strand
ATTAGATACCCGTGGGTTTGGGTTTGGGTATGGGACAAGAGATAGGTATTTAGAACGGGTTTGGGTACTTAAATACCCGTCCCGACCTGACCCATTGCCATCCCTAATTAAGATTGCATCCCTTTATTACTAATGGTTGAGATCTGTGCCTGGAATATTCTGTGGAACACTCTCCTTAATCATTATTGCTTACCATGGGCAAGCAACCGGTCTTAGTTGTTTCCCTAGGCAAGTGTCCATGGCCGCTTGGCTCACTCCCTCCACGACTCGAAGCTGTGAGCCGTTTTGTATGTAAACTGCGGCTTTATTTGGGTTTATGGACCGTTTTATTGGGCCAAAAACATTTTTCTATTTGCTCATTTTGGAAGTTTAATTTGCTGACTAATCTGAATACCAAAAAAAAAAAAAAAAATTTGCTGACTAATCTTTTCCTCCAATTGCGATGGTTAATCCTTAACATTGTTGGTATCGGTTGCGCTTTTTAAGTTTTTATTTATTTTTTAAAAAAATTCTTATTTTTAAATGATACTGGATGTCTTACATAACAAAAGATCAAATATTTTCAATTCAAGAATTAACTACAATGTCGGAGGAAAAATACTAAGTGACTTCCATAGCACAAAGGAAATTGAATTGAACCCATAAATGTTTTGTTGATTTCGGATCATCTACAAAAACACCAAAGCATATTTCAAGTCCATAGAAATGGACAACAACGTGAGAGGAAAAGAATAATCTGCCAACTGAAATCCACAGCACAAGATAAATGCTGAAAAGAACTAAACCACTTGGAGTCCCTGAAGTCTGGAATCCCTAATCTTGGAGGCCAAAAAGAACTAAACCACTTACTAATGGTGACGAGGTATATCTTTGTGGGTTTATGTAGCATCCGATGAGACCAAAGATCCTTCATTTCCCCAATGAGACCACCATCTCATCTGGAAACGCCCTCATGTTCATGTTCCTACAACGGCAGTTAGTTTTGATGAGAAATTGGGCCAATTATTCTATCAATTAAGGGTAGAAAGAAAAGTCATTTGTACTAAAAAAGAACAATTGTGTTGAGTCTTAATGCTTTCATGAACTGGTTATTTTCAAAAAAAAAAAAATAATAGCAACACATTAAAGCAATCCTCCTATTAAAAAACACAACTAAACTTTCATCATACAACCCCTTTCAAAGGAGAAAAAAATTGGTATCTAACTATGGAACTGAAAATAGGTCATGTACTCTAAATTGGTTAACCTGTAGAGTAGTATTCGGATAAATATAAGTATAACTAAACACTTAGCAACCTGCCAAGTCTCACTGTTGAATTGCACAATAAAATAATAACTTACCATTCAAAGAAAAAGTGAATCCCAATTGAAGGACCACAAAAAAAAACTTGTATTGTGTTGTAGTATCCTATGGATTCACTCATTCATTCTAAAAACCAGTAGAGAAAAAAGAAACAAAGAAATGAAATCCTTTTTTCCCTACCTCCTTGATTCAGCTAAAAAGCAAAATTTTACAACCATCAACCACACCTATTGATTCATTTTCCTTAATCAGAAAGAAAAAAGAACGATTTTTTCATTAATTTGAGTTTGATTCCTCTCAGACAAATCATCAAACACCACATAGGCAGAAAAATGGGTTTTCCAAGAAAGACTCTCTTGCTCCTTGTGCTTCAGATTACACAACCTTGGTCAACAAAGGTTGTTCCAAAGACTCATTCACAGTTCCAAAAGGTGTTTATTCACAAGCACTCTCATCACTCTTTGGCTCATTGGTGGCCCAATCAACAAAAACAAAGTTCTTTAAGGCCACAAATGAGAGTGGCCAATCCACCATGACAGAACTAAAATACAATTCTAATAAGAGAATTTATTCTTTCTTTAATAGGGCTAGCAATCCATACAAACACATACTTCAACAACATCACAATTTAAAAAAAAAAAAAACTAAAATAACCATAACAAAACCATAGAGTATTCCACGAGGTTAAACTACCATTTCCAATCCAACCATAAACCAACAAAAAAGGATTAGTGGGTAGTACTCACCGGAAATTCAGTAACAAGCGCAGAATGATGAAGTGAGTCCACTGATGTAGAAGAGAAGAACTACAAGGGCGAAACAACGAAATCAGTCCACTCAGGTCGAAGAGAAGAACCACAAACGCAGAACGACGAACTGAGACCAGTGATGTCGAAGAGAAGAACCACAATCAAAGAACGACGAACTGATGTCGAAGAGAATAATGACGAGCAGATGTCGAAGAGAAGAGCGACGAGTTGATGGCCGCAGCAACAACAATATCAACCACCAAGCCACCCGGCTCTTCCCCAAAAGCCAACAGATGAAATGAAAGAGAAGTTGAAATAATTCAGAAGAACCCTAACATAGGGAAAGAAATTGGGGAAAGAAAAAGTTTGGAATGAATTTGGCTAGCTAAACCACCTTCAAAGAAGCTGGGGCATTTGGGTAAGTTTGTCTATAAATTTGGGGATAAAAAAGTAATCTCCGTGCGCACTACAGGACAAAAGGATACCACTTCGCCCTTTCATAGTTGTAATACGGTCATTTACTCTCCTCGCAAGACATACTTGATAATTTTTCAAACTTATAATATATATAAGGCAGATTTTTTTTAAATAAATATTATTTAATTAGTATTTACTAAGTTAAATAAATGTATGAATATTTACGTATTTATTTTCTGTACCTAGTATCGCAGGGAGTGATTGAGTTACAAAATTAGGTGAGTGCCACGGGGGTGGGGGGTAGCACTGGACATGGATTTCTGAACCAGTGCCGCAGGGAAGCGTGACTGGCTGAAATGGGGGGTGCCGTGATGAGAGGCCGCGACACTTGGCCAACGTGATGCCTCAACCAGTGGCCGCGACACTAGCCTATCCTGGTGCGTCCATCATTGGTCGCGGCATTGGGTATCCACGTTGCCTATACATAAGGCTGCGTGACTCCTCTTGCTATCTACCATTTACCAATTTCATTTTTTTTTTTGTTGCTCTTTGGTTTAGTTGCTACCAAAAAAAATTCCAAGGAGAGAGTGTTGAGCAGTATGGCCAGCAGGGGTTGAGGAAGAGGTCAAATTATATAGGATCCAAAATCAACAGGCTGGATGCGACTCACCATATGGCCGGTGCATTAGGATTCCAGGTTAGTGAGATTGTATAGTTAGATAAACTATTCAGTGGTGTGCTAGAATTTGTGTAGTAAGAACGGTTAATGTATGGTAAAATTTTAGAATGACTAGTAGATTTTAATTTAAAAATGGCTAGTGTAGGTTTTATTATAAAAGTAGCTAGTTAGTGTTGGTTATAATTTAAGTTAATAATGTATGATATACCGTTGACTTTATTGCGTCATAATAGCATTCATTTTATGGTTAAAGTTATAAAAAAAAAGTTATTTAGTAAAATATAACTTGTATATATAAGTTATTTTATTATTTGGATCAAATTCAACTAATAAAATAATATTTTAGCGGATCAAATATGACAGAATACATTTTGATCATACATAATGATCTATTAAGAGAATCTTTTATGACTTACATTTTTATTAAAAGAATTTATTAAATCACTTAAATTAATTAGACATTGATTAAAAAATATAAACTTATTTTTTTTACTATTGTTAGGTCTAAAATTTAAATATTTTTAATTTTAAAAAATAAAAAGAGGGCTAATTAAATGGATTTTTTTAATTAAATAATATTAATATACAATTTAGCATAATAAATACATCTATGTATATTGACCTTTTTATTACACGTTAGTAGTGTCGCAAGAACTGATTATGTTGGTTAAATTGGTAAATATTCATATTTTAAAAAAAAAATCCACGAAATGATTATAGCATCGCATTTTTTTTTCCCATTTTAAGGTGGTGGGAGAATGGGAAGGGCATCAGAGTAGATGTCGCTAATGATATCCATGAAAATTGGTGGAGGGAATTAATAACAGGGAATGGCCGAAGAAGTACTTGCCGATGATAGTTCTCCTGAACATCCGCCGAGTTAAAGTACGTCATAGCATTCTCCAAGAAATGACCATGGCTGAGATATGACCACCATCTACATGAAGCCAATGGCCCAATAGCAAAGCTTGGTACAAGCGATGAGAGAAATTATCTCCCAAAACTAAAAAATATTATCCGTTTATTGATACTAAAATATGTATACTTGTAGATGATATTAACCATCAAAATGTTATGTACGAAGTCGTTTTTCAATGCATTAGTTTGGTTTAATGTTTATTTGTTCCTTTTATATTTTTAGTTTTTTAATTTTTAAAAAAAGTACCCAACTGTATTATCTTCCAATTTTATCT
This sequence comes from Stylosanthes scabra, assembly GCA_036250425.1. Classification (NCBI taxonomy): domain Eukaryota; kingdom Viridiplantae; phylum Streptophyta; class Magnoliopsida; order Fabales; family Fabaceae; genus Stylosanthes; species Stylosanthes scabra. The sequence continues at coordinate 49,995 of JASCZI010060741.1, read as the reverse complement.
TTTTTATCTTCTTTTATTGATAAAATATTTATCATATTTTATCAAGCCAAAATTCATAATAAGCATCAGGATAACTTTAGATGTCTTGTTTCGTTTTTTTAGTGCTTTCGGACTTGGTTTGTGATATTGTTGATATATTGTTGGTCTTTATATTCCATTTATGTTTTATATTACTCGCTTATAATACTATTGCAAAAAACAAAGATAAATTCATAATAAGTATTAGGATAACGAACACCGTTCAAAAAAAAAAATAATAATAACATCATAACGAAGACTATAAACAAACACCATAAAAACTAACATGCTTGCACACCCCCCACTCATGGGCCACCCTGGGGTACGTTCGGACACCTACGTCTTGTGTGTCCCTCCTGGCGGCACATACTGCATCTCTTCTCGACGCGCTCAACCATGTCCATCTCGTTCCTAATTCGGGTGGAGACGGGACGTTCTTTCTTCTTGCGGTGCATTGCAGGGTTCGGACGGATAGTGGGTCCATTCCACTTGAGCCACAAACTCTCATTAGGGATTGGTGGGAACTCCGTCTGATAAACACTGAACACGGAGTGCAAACTGTACACCGGATCCACAAATTGTCCCCATTCCACGCACACGATCACACAACTGGCAAGAGCGTGCCGACATGGATAGTGCAAAGATTGGAATTCCCCACAGTCACATGTGCTTTGTCTCAGCTGGACACAGAATGAACACCCGAACGACCCACGTAGTTCCTCTAGCTCATCGACGCTAAATACAGAGGCCTGTCGATCGCAATGACTCACATGCATCTTGTTTAGATCCTCGCGGCTCTTTTCTATTACTGATAACAGTATTTGTGAAAACCTCATGCCAGCGTTAAGCTGTGCCGCAGCCTCTCTTTCCTTTCTGACAAATAACTGTTAGAGCCTCTCATAAATAGCTCGGATGATTGCTGCGACTGGAAGGCGACGGGTCCCCTTCAACACAGCATTGATGCACTCAGACAGATTTGTCGTCATGTGCCCCTAGCAACGACCCTCGTCAACATGCTTCATCCACAGATCCTTGCGGAAGTTCGAAGCTCATTCATGCATGTCCACAGAGTGCGCCTCCAGACACCCCATGTAGTGCTCAGCACCTTTCACCGATGCACTGTAAGCAGCCTTGGTCATCAACTCTTTCCCTCTAGTGTTTCTAAACCTCGACATGAAGTTCGCACCCATGTGTCGTATGCAATACGCATGATGAGCACTCGGGGGGCCCAACCATTCCTCTCGTTATTCAGTGCGGCTCGGATGGCATTAGACCTGTCTGAAATGATCATGAGACCATGTTGGGGAGTGACATGTCTTCTCAGGTTCGACAGAAAGAAGGCCCAAGACTCGATTGTCTCAGATTTAATAAGTGCAAACGCAATCGGCAACATATTATCATTCCCATCTTGCGCAACCGCGATCAACAACACCCCGCCGTATTTCCCATAAAGGTGGGTGCCGTCAAAGGAAATGAAATTCTTGAATACTTCGATGCAAGGAGGAAATTACCAAAACACTTTATCGAACTATCGTGATTCATGATCCAATAGGTTCCCGTTGTAATGAGGCACTGTTTCAAAGTTTGTCACCGTGCTCGGTAGAAACATTTGAAATGCTTATAGTAGCCGTGGGACCTTATTATATGACTCCTCTCACTGCCCATATAAAATAATCATGGCCTTCTTCTTGGCGATCCACACTTTGCGATAAGAATGCTTAAAGTGATAACTTTGCTGGATGACACTTTGGATAACAGGAACAAAGACGGAAGGACTGGTCTTCACCATTGGCAGAATGACGGCGGACATGAGGCTACTGTCCAACTGAGAGTGGTCAGCCGACATCGTGAGAGCAAGACAAGTGTGGGAGCCTCCAAACTTGCGAACCTCCCTGCGACAACCGCATAATTACTTAAGCAGGAAATTAATTGAAGCGGAACACATTCAGAATTGAGGATAGGAATTACTTACCAATAACCGAGGTTCTGCCTCAAAGCAACCCGAATGCTCCACGGTCATCCATCTTCCACATGCTTGCACCGACAATGGTACTTAATTCTATCCGACTCAATAACCCTATACTCTGCATTCCTCCGAATGCTATAATTCTTAACTGCAGTCTAAACCGCTTTCCGGTTACGCATCCGATGGCCGACTTGGAGCTCTGCACCACCGTCCGTGTTATAATCGTTGTACATCCTCGCCTTCAATGGATCAACACATGCCCCTTCATCTAGGTCAAGCTGCTGGAAAAAATATGGCACGTCCTCCAACCGTGGAATTGGAGGCGGTGCAGGAAGGATGTAACGAGGACATCGAGTTGCTCGGGTATCTGCGACACACTCACCACCTTCCTAAAAGTCAGAGGAAGATCCAGTACTTGTAGCATAATCTGAACCAGACTCTGAATTATCCATCATCATTTCTATTTTCGGCACCGACGGTTCGGTAATGTGGACCGGTGTCGCTGCAACAGGAGGGCCAGAAGGGCTGCCACCAACCTCAACCAAAAAATCCATGACGTGTTGGGGCATCAATCTGCGGTGACATCCGAAAGTGACACGGACGTGTTCATCATTAAATAACCACACCAGCAAATGCACGAATCTACCGTTGGGCTGCCGCTGTAAGAAGCGATCTCTGACTTTCCTTATCTCCGTAAATCCGCCTCCTAGGTTGTACAAGAAGACTTCTACTAACTCCGACATGGTGCTTATATCCGCATGTTGGAACACCACCGGCGAGTCAAATTGGAACCAGACTCCGTCCTGTCGCTCATGTATGACGGCATTCGGGTGCAGTCGAATAATCAAAGGTTGATCCATCAAAAAATAAAAAACAAGGCGCAAAGCAAAAGCAAGGAGCAAAGCAAAAAAGAGTGCTTAGAATGTTTGGAGTGAAATGGGAGGCTGCCCAAGTATCTGGTTAAATAGGAGTTCACGTGAACCAGTGTCGCAGCCACTGTTCACGGCCTATTTCATACCCAGTGCCGTGACCAATGGTGGAGGCACTAGAATAGGCCAGTGCCGCGGCCACTGGTTGAGGCACCAGGTTGGCCCAGTGCCGTGGCCGCACCCCACACGACACCCCCCTTTTGCCCAATCACACACTCCTGTGGTACTGGTTCATGAAAAACATGGCCAGTGCCGCCCCCACCCTCGCGGCACTCCTTTCTGGCTGGCACTCAGCCTCTCCCTGCGATGCGACACTAGGTACAAAAAATAAAACTGTAAATATTCATACACTTATTTAATTTGGTAAATACTAATTAAATAATATTTATTTGAAAAAAAAAAACCTATATGAGGCACATAAATTGTTATATAGATGATGACACACGCTATCTTTTTATGCTTTGTCTTAATTCTAATTTCCCAAGAAAATAATCCATCTTTTTATGTTCCTATTTATATTTCATTTGAGTATGATGTATTGATACTAATAGAGACGGACACGAGATACGCTGACATATTAATTTAATAATCAGGTAAATTTTAGGAGCATACATATTTGGGAGCCAATTTGAACCTTCATTAAAACTGCCTTCTTCTTCTTCTTCTTCTTTCTAATGCGCATGGAGGACAAGAAAGCAGTTACCTTTCACTCCATGGATTAGTCACAATCAGAATACGAAAGTGGGAGCAAAACTTTATGTATGGTGCTGCAGTGATGGAAGTGAGAAGGAACAGAAGAAGATGCTCTCTGAACAATCTTCGTGGGAAACAAAAGACACAGAGGGCAGAGACTATCTTTATAGGCTGGGCAAAGAAGCCGATAACATGAACATCGCCGTCGGGCAGTGTGCGTTATTGACCCCCTATTCACCAGCGATTTTCTCAGCAAGGACTTCGATATTGTGTTTGATTATCGCTAAAAGGTCACTCATTGATGACGTTGGTGGGTTTTTAGGGTTAGACGGTATTGATGGCTGTGGTGACGTTAGACGACTGTAGTTAGTGGTGGTGACGGTAAATGAGATATAGATGTGTTAATATGTAGGTAATCATTTTTATTCTGTTTGAATGATATATTTTTTTAAAATTTTGGATGATAACTTTTTCTAAATTTAAATGAGGGTAATACTATTTGAACAAGTGGTTTTGGCCAACCAAGTGCAACCAAGTGGTTTATTTCTATGCTAAATAGAATATTATTTCGGTGTCAAATAGTATAAAAAAGTGCACCTAAATAAAGTTCTATTTGACACCGAAATTGTCTTCTATTTAGCATAGAAATAAATCACTTGGTTGCACTTGGTTGGCGAAAAGCACTTGTTCACGTAGAATTATTGTTTTTATGATGACTTCTAATTAGACTTAATATTTTTCTAATGTTAATTCCGTAGCACTGTTGCAATTTTATGTGACACAAGACATTATTATATATGTAAAATATAATGTATTTTAAAAAAAAATTGTAATAATATCTTAGTATTTTATTTATATTAAGATACAAATTAATAATTTTAATGTCCTTTTAAATTATGCCAATGAAATATAGCTCAAATGACATTTGCCTTTTTTTCCTAGTAGAGATCTCGAATTTGAGCCTCTCTCCAACCAACTTTTGCTAAAAAAAATGTCTTTTTAAATTATAGAAAGTATTTTAGATAATTTTTTGTTTTAATAAATAATAATATATATTATTTTTAAACTCATTTTAAAAATATAAATTAAAAATAAAATTAAATATTCTATAACCCAAACAATCGAACGAGTTTTAGCTATAATGGTAAAAGTATTTGATAATTCTTTAAGGTTTATAAATAAAAATTTTAAATATGTGATTAGAATTAATTCAAATATATATCCATATTTCATTAATTTAATAGATGTAATAGATAGAAATTCAAATCTCGAAGAAACCATTAGATTCTTTACTCTATAGTTTGGGTGCTTGACACAAACCCAAAACCAAAAGTAGCCATATCGAGGATGCATATGAGTTAAGAACACGTTAGATTCTCTCATGGTACAAGTGGTCAAAGAGAGAGGAAGTGAAGTGAGGTGCGTTTAGCCCACGTGTCATTGATTCATTGGCCCAGCTATGATTATAACTCATTGGTAGTGTTTTTAGATTTATCCATTTGGAGAACCCTTTGCCACGGAAATAACACCAAATCTTAAACCACTCAACTCAACGACAGATATGAGATATGAGATATTGCCATCGTCACCAAATTTTCTTCACAAAAAAGGTCGTAATTTTCACCTTCTTCCACAGCACATTTGCATAGTAGATTCAAATTCAACAACCGAGCGCTGCTGTGGCCACCAAAACATAAATAATTGCCATAATATTCTTCTCAATTTCCATTGTTTTAGATTCAAGAAAAGGAATGCATCCCATGTCAACAATTCCAACACACAGACCTGAGTTCCATGCCTTATTCTTCAATCGCTCCATTACCTCTTTCAAACACCCAAGAATCGTTTCCTCATGGACCATGTAAGTCTCAAATTATTGTTTTTCTTTTTTTTTTAGCCGTTTTCTTTGATTTATTTTGAGATGTTGAACATGAACAGGGCCATGGATACGAAATGTTCTCCAACATTGGAAAACCAAAATGATATTAAGAATAAGACTAATTTGAAAAAGAAAGAACTTTGTGTGCCACATTCAAGGTCACCCATTCCAAAGGTGGAAACTTTAGGGTCTAAGGATCTTTGGTTTGAACGGTTGCAGCCATCTGATCAAGAAGAATCGATTCGAGGGAATAGGTTTGAATTTGGACAATTTGTTGCGCGGGAAGCTGTGCTTGATGAAGAATATTGGGTATGCCATATGCCATTTAATGAATATTGATCTTTTTTTCCTATAAAACAAAAATCTATGTATTTATGTTTGATATTTTATTTTTGTGGTAGACAGCAGCATGGCTCAGAGCAGAATGTCAATGGGAGAATAGAATGTATGAAAGGTATGACACATAGAAATACATAAAAAAATTGGTTTCTGGAAAATATATTAATATGATATGCTGTGTTAAAATGCATAGACCAATGAACCAGGTTAAGATAGTTATTGTTGGACATTGGTTTAACTACTAGTTTTTATGGAGGCATTGATTTAACTGATTCTGGTTGTGTTTTATCCAGATATATTGATAACTTCAAAAGAAAATTCGCTGAGCAGGTAGAGGTTGAGGACAATTGTTACTTTGCAGAGTGTTTTTATTGTATGTCTTGAATGAAAATCTTGACAAGAATTCGTATTGCATAGGAATTTACTGCAGTAAGAAGGCGGTGCAAGGTTCGAAACGGGGAAACTTGCACATGCATTATCACGGTAAATCTATCTCATCTTAGATCCTGAATTTAGTTTATTTGTTGATGAAAATTGAGAAAGAAAACTTGTTGAGTACTCTCACATTTTGATGATAGTTGATTGTGTTTGGGGTCAAGTTTGTCAGGTAAGGAAGGAACCCAGCAATTCAAAACATTCAGTATTAAATAGTGTTGTGGGAACCCTTGATTTGAATATTCGCTATTTGCTGCAAGGAGAGACCTTTCCAGGGGTATTAAAACTTCATCTCATTCTAATTTCTTGTGAATGAAATGCATCTGTTACTCTGCCTAGCCTTGTGGTTTTGATGCTTTAGCTTTTTCAATTGTTTCTGCAGGAACATGTGAAGGCTCCGCTTTTTTGTAGCATCAACAGAACGCCGCCGAGCAGATACGGCTACATTGCAAACTTATGCGTCGCGAAATCAGCTCGCCAACAGGGAATTGCAAGCAACATGTTGTATTTTGCTATTGAAGCTGCCAAATATAATGGTAATATGAAACATTGAAGTTAGAGTGACTCTTACAATTTATGTCTGATATGGATGGCACACAAGAAATTTGACCACAAGTTTACCATAAATTCCTGATTTTTTTAACAGGGGTGACACAAATATATGTTCATGTTGATAGAAATAATAGGCCTGCACAGATGTTATACCAGAAGATGGGCTTCCAGGTAAAAACAATTATGCATACTAATTATATGAACAAATTTTTATGAATTATTCTCCATTATTTTGAAGAATTTAATTTTGATATAGTAACCGTGTTAAGAATTTTACATGTGCATCTAATTACATATCACCACTTCAGCAAAAAAATGGATATGATTGAACGATTGTTTAAACTATTGTCAATAAATCAAAATTAAATTCTATTTTGAATTCCAGTTAAAAGCTCAATGCCGATTACAAGTTAATCTTTATGTAACTTATGGAGATAGAAGGTCCATGTCCTATAAACCTTTGAAGTGGTTTGTATTTTGATGTTATAATATTAGTTTGTTGTGATGGTTCCACATTAATAACAGTTTAGCCATTCTTTGTGCTAGATTTTATTGTTTCTAACCTTGGTGTATTTTCAGATGGTTGAGACAGCAAACGCCAAATTGTCGCTAGAGGAAACGTTCTTGCTACGATTGCAGACTTAAAATACAAAAGATTTTTGGGTATACTTCAATTGGATGGCACTGGAGCAGGTGCGAGTTTCAAATTTAAAAGGCTTCATGTTCCTGTGATTATTTGGTGTAGATATGTTCATGCTGTTCACAAGTAATCAGTGCATCGATCTGTTTATAGATGTAACAGATTCGATTCTTCCTAGAGTTGAATTTGATGAAAGAAACAACTCATATATTAAGAATGATGAGACTGAATATGGATATATTTTATCTCTGGCAATTATTGGATTTGTTTTGGTGGCATCCCTCAGTTTTGTGTATTTCAATCCTTTCCTTCTGCTAACTCATTAGTCATTACACACACACACACTTTTAATTTATTAAATTATATTAATGAGTTTGATTTGGTTGATTCACCGTGTAAAAAAGTTATAAACGATCATCTAAGGAATTCATGTATTTAAATAAATTTTTATTGAGTACAATACACAATCATGTAAAATTTTAAGTAGTGTGCCTGAAATTTAATGTGTTTGGTTTTCATTTTCTGTTTTTGTTTTTATTGTTTTCTGCATTTTTTGAAGGAAAAAAAGAAACCCTAAATTTTTATATTAACATCTACAAATTGAAAAAGTGGCCAATTTGGGACGTTAGTACTTCTAAGGTATAGACCTTTTATAAATTTGTCCAAGGTCGGGAGTCTATTATGTCATGACAGAATCAAGAATGTTATGAAGAAATACGTTGACACTCATTTAATTTAAATCCCAAAGTTACTTTTAGTTTAGTATCTGAATTAATTTTTTTTAGTATTTGAATTGGATTTTGTTAATAAACCATCCACTCTAAGGTGTTTCGATAAACATCTCTTCCTGCAACAATGTCATGTAAATCATGAGCAAGGTGTCTTCAGCCATGGCAGTGAATATATAGGGTTGTTCTTTTTCTAGGGGAGGGGTTCAGAATGGTTTTCTATTTTATGGTCATTAGACACTGACATAGTAGGGTAACAAGTGGACATCTTTGCAAGGTGCGTTTTGGTTAGAATGGGTTTAGGGTTTAAGATGTATGAAAACTAGTTGTAGGTTGGGAATTGGATGTTGGTCTATTTCTTCATGCATACCACCAATTGGGTAGGATCCTAATTCCTAATAAAGCACAAAATTCCCTCTATTGAACAAAGTAAAAAAAAAAAAAGCGCAAGATTCCCTTTCATATCATTTGTGGAATCATACTACTAATAACAGGGTATATAGTACTCCCCAAGTAAAAAAGTTGCATGATAACACGCATACTGAAAGTTTTTACCTGGTCTCTTTCTACATGGAAATATATTTTACGTATGCCAAATGTAACTAACTACTACATAAGTTCATCTCTGGTACTTATCCTAATTTATACACAATCCATGGATACTGACGAATAATACAAAGCACCCTGATGAGGATCAGGCACTTTGACATTTTGCAACAATGGAGAGTTCTGCAAACCAATCATCTGAAGCTGCATGTTTGAGTGGCCCTTCAGAAAAACATCTGTTACCTGCAGAAAAACATAACATTAAAACCTTTTTTCCAACATCCTACTACTCCAGATCAACATTCATTGCACCATATTTTTTGTTGCCGCAATAATTCGGACATAGATACAGTGGGAATTTTTAATGATTCATGTATATACCTGTGTGCATCCGAAAAGATTAAGTGATATAAGTGACAAGCAGCTATCCACTATTAAACCCAATGCATTGTCTGTCAAATTTCGGCACCAAGATAGATCTAGTGTATGCAGATTTTTTGCATGCCTTGCAAGTGATAAGGTTGTGTGGTAGCCAACCTGCATTAAAGTAGAACTTGACACTCAGAAAGTGAAACAACACAGCTTATCAGGAGGCCAAAGAGTTCTCTTTTTTTTTTTTTTTTTTGAAAAAAAATATAAACTCCAATAGGAAGTGTGTTTTGGCGCTTGGGAAACCATACAGCATTTCCAGCACCTCACAAATGTTTAAGTGCGCATGTGTGTTGGGTTATATAGGATTTGCAGCCATATGAGTTGAGCCATATGAGTTGAGAAACAGGGAAGCAAATAAATAAAGTACCTTCTTAACACTATTAAGTGACAGTTCTTGCAAGGACTCCCCACTTGTCTCCACAAATGCAGCAATCGCCTCATCACTGCATTAGCAAAGAGGAATCAAAATTCATCAGTTTGTAGCACATCATACCAACATAATAATGAATAAGATAAAATTGATTATCTCAAATCCTGAGTACAAAGGAACCATTTAGATTCAAGACTACAGGGGAATCAGTAACTTGAATTCAGAAAATTATATAGCAGTCTTGATAGTGCAAAAACCAATAGAAACTATTGAGTCACCTCTTTCAAAGAAGCATTTAATAAAATAAGCAAAGATAAAAGCACTGCCTATAATAAAAATACGGAAGGCAGGGAAAATAAGGACCTGAATAGATTACGGCAAAGCTTCAGTGTATGAAGTGCACGGCAACGATTAGTTAGATGTCCTATAGATACATCTGTTAATTTCTCCAAGTGCATAATATCAAGCACGCATAATCCAGGACATTGTTCAGCAATGATTTTTATTGATGCATCTGTCACATTTCTGCACATCAAGAAATGTAAATCAACAAGCAAGTTAGTTTTGACAATAATAGAAAAATATGGAGTTTAAAATCAAGGGGGAGAAAAGTAACCAAATTCACAAGTAATGGTCTAAGTCCAGGAATGATAAGCAGTCAACCTAAGTTTGAACCCATCATATCGACAGCTTCAATTAAAATTTTTGGAGATGCACAGGAAAATACTTCCTGAATTTATTATGTATCACATCTTAAAAGAGGTTCTAGACACGAAACAACATAACCAACTCCAATATACTTAGTAGTTACTACTTACACACAGTTATGTAAAACAAGCTCTTTTAAGTTGTGACCCCGTGCAGTGACGTAATTCTTGACAAAATCATCATTAACAGTTTTAACACCGGCTACTGACAAAACCTCCAAATGTTCAAGCTCCACAAGTGCTGGAAGAACCAGTTCAGCATCAATGCCGTTGCATTCATCGAGATACAATTCTTTTAGAAGAGATTTTAATGATTCAGCCAAATGAAAAATGCCAGAAGATGTGAGAAGGGAGCACCGGCTGAGATTGACTGATCTAAGTGCTGGAGCAGAAGAGACAAGTGCTCGCAACCCTAAATCCGAAAGCCGACATGCACCGGTAATGGATAGGTTAGTTAATCTAGGCAAGTGCCCCCTTGATTGTGCCAAAGTAGTGTATATTACATAATCTGCCAAACATCGCCCACACTGATCGAGTTGCAGTACCTATTCAAAAAGTAAATAAAAATAACCAGAATAAGGTAACCCGTGATATTAAAAATAGAAGCACACAAGAAACTAATCAAATCTTCAAGAAGAAAATTGAATTCGAGCAACATGCCAATAATAAAAACCTATCAAAAAGAACAATAGAAGATACCCAGTTATACAATCAAAATATAGCAAGATATAGTACCATAAATAAATACTGATCAAAAAGTCAAACAAAATCTTAATAGAAATCTAACACTCAACACTATCCTCGAGATGAATCATCATTGACACATAAGTTTAAAATGAGCATAGTAGATAAAAGTACTAACCACCAAATTGGCAGTGTCACACATTTGAAAGCATTTAGTGAAGTGCTCTTCCGACAGCCAAGAACAATTCCTCAACCGAATCTCCGTGGGCGATCCACCAACAAGAAGTTCAAGAAAGTGATCGGTAATCCTCCCTGAATCACACAGCAATTGGCTAAGCCTGTGCCTCAGGGAATCAGGCACGCTGTCAAGCGAAGCGATGTTATCAACATTTCTAGCAAGAATATTAAGGCAAAGCTCCTGCAACGAAGAAGGGACCAAGAACTTTCCACTGGTTAGCGACTGATTCCTCTTAGGAACCCACTCAATAGACTCCACTAAGCTTCTTTCCGAGGGTCTGCACCCTGTTTGAGTATCCTTCTTCTCCCTGTCCCTTATGATTTTCATAGCCGTTGAGAAAGGACCTGGCCAATCCTCAATCTCATGCTCAACTTCAGGCTCAGGCTCAGGCTCAGGAACGGAATCGTCATTGGTGTTTTCTTCCTCATCAGCTCTGAAATGAGCAAAACGAAATGCATTCTCCCTGGCTATATCCCTAAATTGTTCCATCCTATTCGAGCCATGCTCTCTTTGATTACCATTGTTGTTGTTATTATTAGTGTTTCTTGAACGTTCTCGAGCTCTCAACTGGACAGGAACTGCATTACGCTCTTCTGAATGGAGCTCCGCACCTGATCTATTCTCCAATGGAGGAGCTTCACGAGCAACAGCACCGCGATGTGGTTCCCCATTAGCAACTGATTTACCTTTCTCTTCTCTGCTGAGTTTCCTTCCTCCGGCAACCGTGCTTCCAACTTCCACGTTAACAGCATCGCCGTCCAATTTCCTCTTCCCTCTATCACCAGAATCAAAATGTTCCAAACCCTCAGCAACATTATGCTTCTCGATTTTCACCGCATCAACATCACTATCTGTGTCCTTCGCTTCACATTTTTGCTCTTCTTCTTCTTCTTGGCTTTTCTGTGTTCTGGTTTTCCTACCACGCTTGGCGCTACCACTTCCCGGATCACCGTTAGTAACGGCGTTATCATGGCTTGCCTCCATTCCTCTCTTGAGAACCTTCTTCCCTGACCGCAAGTTCAGAAAACCCTTCCCACTCTCATCCAACCTGACGGTTGCTGTTGGAGAATCAGCCGCCCTGCCCTTTCTTCCTCCCTTTCCACTGGAATCACCTCCGGTGGGGCCAGAGTTGGGGTCATTGGAAACCCTAACGGCGGTTGCGGCCGAATCATCGCCGGCACCGCATTGCGAAGGATCGGAGTTTGGATTGGAAGCGAGGCGGAGGCTCCGTCTACGAGTGGGAAGAGATGAGGGTTCGTTGGTTTGGGTGGGAGTTTGCGGAGGCATAGAGTCGGCGGTTTTTGAAGATTTTGGTGTGGTTTTGGTTGGTACCATTGATTCCGCGAGCAAAAATAAAACAAAAGAAGAAAAAACGGTTATAATCGGTGACAAAGAGTGTGATGAGTGAGTGAGAGTTGAGAGTGAAGTGGAACAAGTGAAGGAGGGGAAAGTGAAGAGACAGATTTAGAGAGAAAAATAAAACTTTTTTTCTTCCCTATTTTGGCTGTTTATTAACAAGTGATTAATAGTTTCATTTCATGGAAGAAAAAACAAATTAAGAGGAATGGAAGGGTGGTTGGTTTGTGGAGAATGGAGAGTTGGAAGAGAGAGTGGAAATGGGAGAGCGGCAGAGAGCGCGCGTTAGGTTTTTCTGGGAAGGAGGGAAGAG
>JASCZI010060741.1:0-11178 GCA_036250425.1 Stylosanthes scabra | reverse complement strand
AAAACATTGAAAGCAATGTTTTTTAATTTTGATCTTTTTTTTTTTTTTCGGGAGCTTGATATGATTACATCTTCTTCTATATACATGTTGCTTTTAAAATTTGAGACTAGACTTTTTTTTTTTTTGGTAAATAAAACAAATTACTTACGACTTGTACTAAGAGAATTTTTTTTTTTTTATCTTAAGTGAAACTCGAACCTTACCCAAAAAAATAATGGTATATCGGTAGTTGTGCTGCCAGGATGTGGTTACATTTCAATGTGTTTTTCTTTTTTTCTGGTTCTAAACATTTCAATGTTTTTTACATTTTTTGGACAAAACAATTCAAAGTTTTTCAACTACGTTAAGCTGTAACTCCACAAAAATGTTGGATTTGTAGGCCCTATATTGTCTCGAAAATCCATAAAAGCCCAACCCAAGCCAGGCCCAGCACTCTCCTTCCGTTCATTTCAGTTCGCTCTTTGTTTTCGGCTTTTGGCAAAGCATTTTGGAGTGCACAGTCAGTGCAGCCATAAACAGGAAAACAGCAAGAGCGGAGCACCATGGTAACAATGGCCGCCACCAACAGAATCCAAACCTATGAGGAATTCGCAAAAGTCCACGCCTTACTCCTCGCCGCTTCGGGCTTGCCGGAGTCCCTCCACCGCCGCCTCTTCCAGAAGCTCTTCGCCGAGTGCTTCGACGGCGGTAACCACTTCCAGATCGAGCTATGCGAGGAAGGCCGTCAGAGGCTCCTCTCCCTCACCTCGGAATCCATGGAAAAGCACTCCGACGTCTTCCTCGTCGATCATGCTTGGACCTTCAGACTCACCGATGCTTACAAGCAGGTTCTTCCAAATCTCTCTCTCTCTCTCTCTCTCTCTCTCTCTCTCTCTAAGCTTTATAATTTATGCATAGAGCATGTTTCGGTAACACTTGAAAAAACAGGTGTTTGAAGCTTTTAGGTTTTTAGCAATGTAATGCTTATAATGATTGTTAAGCTACTGAAACTATATTATGATCAAATGCTAATAATTTTTATTGTAACTGTTATTTCATGATTTGAGTTTATTATTATTTTTTAATTTATATATATATTTTGTGTGTGTAGCTGCGTGAGGTTCCGGGATTGGCGGAGAGGATGGGGGCGTTGATGAGTGTGGATATTGATTTGAATTCGGAGGGAGAAGACGATGGAGCTTCGAGTGATACACGTGGCAGTGTTACGGAGGTTCTTGAGAGTGAGGTTCGAGCAGCAAAAGAGAAAAGTGATGGCAAGTTGAGGTGGTTGGAGCTTGAGGGTCTTGACATAAATGATGAGGCGCTCTTGTCTCTCGAATTACCTACTAGATTTCCGGTGCGTAACTCTACTCATTCTTTCCTTGTGTTTAGTTTTGATGGAATGACAATGTTTGATGAAGACTTAGAAGATAGTTAGGAATGGACGAATGGTATATTGGTTATGTTTGTTTCTGAATTCTGGGATAGAGAAGCACTTCATTTTGGAGGGAACAAATGAAAAATACTCCAAATTTTACTAATTTAAAATAAGCACTGCATGCCCAACTTGATCCTCTAATGATCTAATCAACATTGCGTTTATGCGAGGAATCATACTTGGTTGACCTAAGCACATGGTTGTCAAACTCTCGAGTTAACTCGTAAAATCTCATAGTTTACGAGTCTACATAGCAGAAACGAGTTGACTCGGTCTAAAACTCATTTTTTTTGTAGACTCGGATAGACTCGCTAAACTCGGTCAAACTCTCGAGTTTACTCCCGAGTTAGAGAGTTTATTTTTCTTCCTATTTGAAGCCAAATTAGTGTCATTTTTTACCTTTCAAAAGAAAAAGAGTTTTGTGTTATGGTTTTCAAGATCCAAACCATCACATCCTCAATCTCATAGCTAGTGCTTTTATTTTATTAGTTTATTTTGTGCTTTGTGGTGAAATTCTAAATTTTTATACTTAGATTTAAGTAAAATTTCTATATAATATTTATTTTACTAGTCGAGTTTAGGTAAGCTCCATGAGTTTAACTTAAACTCGTGAGTTTGACAACCTTGTGATATATTTATAAGAAGTATTTGAGTAGGAAAGTGGCAAACTTCTTTATAGGGAGTAGTTCTTCTTTAAGGAGCTTCAAGCTTTCAGATTGGAACCCGAACACGATAAATCCTTAGGATTATCTTAATATGACAGTGACAATGAATCTCAGGGAAGTATAGCAGACACGCTTATCAGAGGATCTATTCGTTAATTCACCTTTTCTTAAACTATTAAAATCTCAAAAAAGTCATAATAATTAATTTGCAACTTTTTTATAAGTAAATTAATTTTAATTTAAAAATAATAAAATAAGTCAATTAACTATTAATTTTTAAATTTCATTTGTGAGTTGTGCATTTTTAATTCAAGTGTTTGGAATATATAACTCCAAATCTTAAGCAGAATTTTTAAGGGCGTGGGATGAAAACTTGTTATTTTCTGTCTGACAATAAATTTATGCTCAAAAAGAAAGTTGGATAACCTACTGAGTGGGATAAGACTTGATTTATTGTTGAATGAAAAATAGATACCAAAAGGGTTTTGTTGTTTATTATTCTTAATGTATTCATTGGTAATAGATATTTCATACTGCAGATACGTAAAAATGATAGAGTAGAAATGTGGCCAAAAGAAAGTGAATAGCCAAAAGAAAGTGAATAAAGAAGATGATTAAAGAAGTGGCCAAGGGCATGCATCATCCAGTGTTTAGTGTCATGTATTGGTCGCTCAACTTATTCTGTTATCGTCTTATTATGTTTTTTTCATTATGTTGTTTCAGCTATTATCATATTTATCTTCTAAGTAAAATCAGTTTTTGTTTTCATTTTGGAATTTGAATACTTATCTCTACCTCCCCCTTTCATTTTTTAAGGATTTGGTGGCCCTTAGTCTGCTAGGAAACAAGCTCAATAGAGTGGAAACAATTGTTCAGGAAGTTAGCAAATTTAAACAACTTAAAGGACTCTGGCTGAACAATAATCCGGTTCTTAAAAAGTGGTAAGTTTTTATATTTTTTAAACATTGCTTCTTACTGCATACACTTTTTCACGTGGTCACGTTTTATTGCTAAAGAGATAAATACTTCCCTTTTTCAGTGATAATGAACTTGTGGATGCACTTCTTAAGGAGTTACCCGAACTGGAAATTTATAATTCAACTTTCACAAGGAATTTTGGCGAGTGGGCCTTGGGGTTCTGTGCAGGGATATATGAAAAGGATAACCCAGGAAATGTTGATCAAGCTAGCGCTCCATTACAGAGTGTGTCAACTCTTGATCTTTCAGATAGAAATATTCACAATCTAATCAACAAGGTTAGACCGTTCTTATGCTTCTTTTCTATACAATCTTTTTTTTTCTTATAATATTTTCGCTTATTTCTCAAAAGGGAAAGTTGATGACTTGAATATGTCATTAAAATATGCTAAATAAAAAAAAAAATAAAGTTAACATGCGTGTCATACCTAATCATTATTCCACAAGTCTGTTGGTGAACTTCATGTGACTCTAAATCATTTGATGGTATTGTCTTTTGATCAGGCATTTACACCCAATTGTTTGCCATCTCTTTCATACTTGAATATTCGTGGAAATCCATTGGAGCAAAACTCAATTGTTGACTTGTTAGATATACTGAGGACATTCCCTTCATTGTGTTCTTTGGAGGTACTTATAGATTTATTTTATCACCTTTTTATTTTTAATACTCAAAATGGCCTTTTTTATATACTTTATTGTATCTTTATTTTCATATTGTGGTCACCAGTGTTTTCTCCTTTCGGAATTTGATCAATTTTTAGGTGGATATTCCCGGTCCACTTGGAGGAAGTGCCATTGAAATCCTGGAATCTCTTCCTAACATTTCTCAGCTAAATGGCATCAGTGCAGCAAAAATATGCGAAACTGGAAAGCATGTTATAGATTCAGTGCTTCGTCCTCGTCTTCCAGAGTGGACTGCTGATGAGCCTCTTGCTGATCGTATTGTAAATGCAATGTGGCAATATCTAATGACATATAGACTTGCTGATGAAGAAAAATTAGATGAGACGTCTGTTTGGTACGTCCTATTATTTGATTAATATGTTGATGTTTTGCTGTTCAAATGGTTGGATTCAGTGTCTCCTGAATAATTAATGATCAGTTCACTCTCCCAATGATACCCTAAAGTAACTAACCCTTGTTTTGGTTCTTTCTTAGGTATGTGATGGATGAACTGGGTTCGGCTTTGCGGCATAGTGATGAACCAAATTTCAGAGTGGCACCTTTTCTTTTCATGCCTGATGGTACTTTGGCATCAGCTGTGAGGTTAGCCTTGATATTTTTAAATTTCAAATTTGTGATTTCAGTGTAGAAGCCATTATTTTGATGTACCATGCTGTCCCTGATGGCTTACTATATCATTGTACTTTATATAGTGTATAACATCTTCTTATTGAAATTTCATACTAAAAGTTCTGCTCCTCAGTTCTTGCTCACTCAATCATTCATCTGTTCTGATTTCACATGTAATATATTTCTATATATGAAAAGGCTAATTTCTCCCTTTTTAATGAACTACGTGTAGTTTGTAATAGTTCAACCGTTGTCATTATACAAGTTGTAACTTTTCCATTTGCCCAGCTATTCTATTCTGTGGCCAACACAGAACCTTAAAAAAGGCGACGAATGCACTCGCGATTTTCTACTTGGTATTGGGGAGGATAAACAGCGTTCTGCCAGACTTACTGCTTGGTTCCACACACCAGAGAACTATTTTATCCAAGTATTTCTTCTATTGCTAAGATAAATTCTAATTTTATTTGTGACAAAAAAATCTATTTATGGTTCGAAGTTAATCAATTTCACACTTTCAGGAGTATGAGAAACACAATCAGAAATTGCAATCCAGGAGTTTAACATTACCCAAGATGCAGCCTTCTGAGACTAGAAGTATTCGTCATAATGATGGGCATGCTTTACGTGTCTACACTGATATACCCCACATGGAGGAGAACTTGACACATCCTGATTTTGTACTCAGTAAGTTTAATGCATGCTTGCTTGAACTTGTACTTAATTCTGTTCTTAGCTGCAATTCATGATTAATAACTAATTATTTATCAAAAAAATTGAAATTTTTCTTGTTTTACTCAAACCTTTCTTCTATCAGAGGAGAATCATGACTTTTGGTTTTGAAAAAGTTCACGTGTACATCAATTTGATTCTATGGTTGTATTCTTGTAACTATGCTTTGTTGAGCCGGCCTCACTTCCTCTCATGTTTTTGCCTACAGCAAAGGAACCAAATGATGCGGATATAATATGGACAAGTGAGCAGGTAGATGAAGAGATGAAGAAAGCTACAGGAATAAAAGATCATCAATACATTAACCAATTTCCATTTGAGGCATGTCTTGTAATGAAACATCATTTGGCTGAGACAATTCAGAAGGTGAAAATAGTTAAATCCTTGTAGTGATCCTGATGAGATTTTTCTAGAATGCTTATTAAACTTATTCATCCTTGGATGCATAATTATTTTATTTACCTGATAATAAATCATTTCTCTTTTGGGCGGTGGGGGTACTTGCCTTTGCCTCAGGCGCATGGATCTCCTCAATGGCTGCAGCCTACTTATAATCTTGAAACACATCTCTCTCAACTTATTGGTGACTATAACGTACGCAAAAGAAAAGGACTAAACAACCTTTGGATCTTGAAACCTTGGAACATGGCCCGAACTATTGATACAACTGTAACTGATAATTTACCTTCTATTATCCGGCTCATGGAAACTGGTCCAAAAATTTGCCAGAAGTATATTGAAGAACCTGCATTGTTCCAGGGGAAAAAGTTTGATCTCCGTTACATAGTATTGGTTCGGAGCATGAATCCTTTGGAAATATTCCTGTCAGATTGTTTCTGGGTATGTCAGTGCTTTTTTTTACGTTCCAACCATAACTTACTAGGGCATATAAAGAGTTTGTTTTTCAACTCCTTTGTTTTATTTGCTCTAAGTGATTCTAATGACAATGGATTTTATCTTCTGTTTCCAGGTTAGGATAGCCAATAATCAATATTCTCTGGACAGAAGTAGTTTTTTTGAGTATGAAACTCACTTCACTGTTATGGTATGTTTTCAATGCTATTTTCTTCGGTCACTAGATCTTCAGTCATTGCCTTCCTTTCTTCAAGAAGTTTTAACATTCTCACTACGGGCTATGCGGATTTCAGAATTATCGTGGAAGAATAAATTTCAAGAATATTAAAGAGTTTGTGGGGGAATTTGAGGAGGAACATCAAGGTAATCAAGAATGCTGCTGGATTCTGGATTTAATCATCTAACTTCTTTAAAGTTTGATTTTGAATAGTTCTTTGACACAATCCTCTGTGCCCTTTTGTTCTTGTTTAGTTAAATGGTCAGACATACATACAAGAGTAAGAAGCATGATTCGATCCGTATTCGAGTCAGCTGCTGCTGTACATCCAGAGATGCATAGTCCAAAATCAAGGGCCATTTATGGCGTTGATGTAATGTTGGACAGATATTTCCAACCGAAGATACTTGAGGTTTGTAACTGAAAATGATGTTGAAATTCCCCACATGAATTCTGAAACTATATGTAAAATAATGGTATTTCCTTTCTATGCAGGTGACATACTGTCCGGACTGTACTAGAGCATGCAAATATGACATGGAAATTGTCGTAGGAGACGGAGGTGTTGCCAAAGGGTGTGATTTTTTCAACAATGTGTTTAGGTGTCTCTTTTTGAATGAGATTTCGCAGGTTAGCCCATTGTAATGTAAGCATCATTAGGAACGAAGAATTTTAATTATGGTTTTAGATTTTCT
Organism: Stylosanthes scabra; assembly: GCA_036250425.1. Classification (NCBI taxonomy): domain Eukaryota; kingdom Viridiplantae; phylum Streptophyta; class Magnoliopsida; order Fabales; family Fabaceae; genus Stylosanthes; species Stylosanthes scabra. The sequence goes on along the minus strand of JASCZI010060741.1, from coordinate 4,323 downwards.
TGTGTTTTGATGTTTTTTGTCCTCAAACATTGTTGCATAAGCTAAAATACAGTTTCAACGAGCTTATGTCATCGAGGATTGTCATGGGTGCTGTAGGATTGTCTCATTGTTGAAGATCAAGTGGTTCAATTATATTTTTGTATCATTACAAGCCCAAGTTCCATTAATTAAATCGCTTTTTGTTATATAATACTGATTTTTTTTTTGGGTACAGAGATTTCCTTTCACATTGTCTATTTCATGAAAATTAACTGGTAGAGTTTAATGGGGGTTGGTGATTTACTGGTAGCTATCAATGTAGTGGAATAGGATAGGCGGAAGAGAAGTTCATCTTTTTTATTGTATTTGGGTTTCTTTGTGGGTCGGGTCTTGGTTGGTTTTGACCTGGCCCAACACCGTTCAAAAAAAAAAAAAAACTTGTATGCTAAATATAGATCATCATTATCATTTGGTTCCCTCTCTATTTTGCAATTGTTCTTTTTCTCATCACAAGCCTAAGTTTTGATTAAATAGTTTAGTTTGTAAATTATAACCACTTTTGTACAGCAAAAGCTAATTGGTTCTTGAGAAAGTAAGGGATGCAGCACTCTATGGACTTTAAATTATAAGTACTAAACAAAACTTTAAATTTAAAACATTGATACAAAATATAACAAATGAAGAATTAAGATTTCGTTTAATTAATAAACCCTAGACATTCTTTACTTTAAAACGAGCGTTTAAAGATGATGAATTAAACCCTTATATACGGAGAATTAAAACTTTTGCGGAATACAATTTTTTTTTCTTAAACAAAAGAAATGATACAAATATGGATTAGCTCAAAATGGCAACTCATTCAAACTACATCGTCATGAAGTAATATGTACAATGATTGGATCTTCTCACAACAGTCCACATATTTAACCGACACACCTACATGAACTTCATAGTTAGTGTATTTGGATGACGAGTGAATCAGATCCCTTGTTCACTTGAATCTTCTGAAGTATGTGATTAACTTCATTGCGTGGAAATCTTCCTTTGCAACTCTAGATTTGACATCCTCTCAGCCTCCAGTGCTCGTTCAAGCTGTTCATTATATCATTAGATAACAAGTATCCAGCAGAAACCATATTAAGAAGGAAAAACAACCCCACCGCATACTATTTTTGCATTGGATTGTCATCATCATGGAAGAACCACCAGTTTGGCACCATTATGTTGAGTTGTTGACAAACTAGTCGCTAAAAGAATATTTATTAATGTGTTCTAATTATGAATTCTATTATTGCTATGGACTTTCTTAGTGTTTATACATAATTGGAGGCTAATTCATTAGCAAATTATTTCTAGGAACTAATTTGTCAACACACTGATCAATGGAGTATCTTCTGAAAAGAATATGATATCTCTTGGGGCTAAATTGTCAACATTTTCTATTTTGAGGTGCAACTGGTGGTTTCACCCATATCATGTGTCATATCATAAAATGATTATAAAATTACAAATAGGGTTTAGCTAAGGGCAGTTGTGAAGGTTCTAAGTGTAAAAAGTTATTGTTGGAAGATTAAAACTTCTAAATTTTCAAAGAATTTATTGTATAAAACATTAAAAGCAAATCCTTAAAAATAATACCTTGGCAGCTCGGGTGCTCCATTCTGCTAAAATAGCTCGGAGTCTTTCATTCTCTTCTACATACTGCGTATGGTTATTGAGAGAATCAGTTTGCACTTAGCACCTTATGGTATCATTGACATGGTCATGTTTTTAAGGAAAAACTTTTGAGATACCTGATTGTTGGTTGTACGAACGTGTTGGATCTCTGAATCCCTCTCAGCAAGCACGGACCGTGCAAGCCTTAACTCAGATTGCACTTGGTTCATCTGTGTAAAAAGCACCATTTGTCTTGAAGAGATGAAGGTGAATGGTAATGCATATTGTGACTAAATTTTGGTCCTTAATCACTAATTCATCACTTCATTGTGTAAAACACAGTGGACATATATATAACAAGTAGGTATTAGCAAATCAATTTAGTTGAAAATTGACACAGGAAGTAAATTATTCTTTTAGAAAATTTCGTAGCTAGATTTTAAATGCTAAATATTCCAATACATGCTCTTTTTGAGCCTATGGGATCTCACAATGTCTTCTCATGGCAAGTTCTCCATCAAATTTAAAACAGCTTGACTTTGATAGGTATGCTTCACTTAAAACAGCTATTAATTCACATAGGAGTTGTGCTAGCCGCAAAGGTAGTAATGCTAAAAAGGAGGTTTGCTTGGAGATTCTTCTGACTTGGTTTGGCCCATGGCTGGAGATCTTGGTGTACTAGTTCTACATGGAGTGGAACATATTAACTTCTAAATGGTGTTTTAGGATGGTTTTGAGTGTAGAATGCTGTTTGGTTTCTGTTTAGTGGTTGTTTGGATGTAGTAACTTCTTTTGTTGCTCTTGTGAACCTTTCCCTCACTACCCTATAAACGTATGCTTAAACTTTTGAGAACCCATCAATAGATTCAACGAAACCACTGAAGATTCATTTGAAAACTTCCATCCAAAATTTATATTCACAGGACCGGGGTGCTCACATCAATGTGATTGCAATTGGTTGTCAACACTGAGAGTCATTTAAAATTAACAGGCAGTAATTACCTCTGCAGAAAGTGTCCGCAATTCCTGGTCACGAGCTGCTAATAGATGGGCAAGATCAACCTGCAACACAAGCAATTTTTTTCCCAGGAAATAATTTAAGAAAAGAAAAAAGGTGCAAATGAAGATGGAGCAGCAAATATATACATGACAATGATTTTAAGACAGTTTTCCACTTTGTCATTGCTCAATTCCTTAATAAATACACAATAAGTAGGGCTCCTAAAATAATGAGTGGTGCTTAACCTGAAAATGTTGGCACATCTGTTAAATGGGCTTGAACTTTCATATTCTATAGTCTATACTTCAGTTTGGTAGACCCTCTTAAAATTATGTATAACAACATCATCTGTTTGGTTACATTTGGATTTGATCCTAGATCAACATCGATCATTCCGTGGACATAATGTATAAACTTGGCACATTGGATTTCAGCAGCCTGTGAGCTGAACACACCTAAAGAGAGCATGCTACTTTTTTTTCGAGACAACTCTGATACAGTATATCTTACGTAAGCAGTTAGAACAGGCCTGGTTTCGCTAAAGTCAGTTCATTGCACCCCTATGCAAGGTAAACTTAAGTCATTCATGTTCGTGATTACCTGTGGTGTGCTCCGATCATCTGTTCGCTCATATTTCTTTAGAGACTCTTGCAAACGAAGAACCTGGACAATACATGTTCCCATTAGTGGAATTTAAAGACTCTTCCTAACTGTTGAAGAAGTGCCTTAAATCAACATAAAATGAATGTATCAGGTTGGCATATACCTCCTCACTTAAAAAATGTAGATTCTCACGCTGATATTGTAGCAAAGCCATTTGCTGATCAGAGAGTCTACCATCATGGTACCTATTGCATCAAAGATGTACTTATTATAGTGTCTAAACCTTGCAGATGTGATTTGCATCTACAACCATGGCATTGTCAATGGAGTGCAGAGAGGGTCGATCACTATGCATGGAGAGAAGTTCAACATATATATTGAACAACAGAAATAAATTGAATAAGAAAATAGATTACAAAATGTTTGCCTTAGACCCTCCAAAGAACTTGATGGTTGAAGAGGTGAGTATAAGGACTTGAGAACATCAGGATGAGAGTTCAATGCATTGTACTGATGGATGTAACCTGTTTGCAGGAAAAACACACAGAAAAGAAATGATCAGGTTAACAAAACAAGCGATACTGTGAAGTTAGTTGAATTTAAGCAAAGTGTATTAATATAATATGTTATCAGATTAATAGTTCAGATTATTAGAGTGCAACACATCTTTTCCCATCATTTTTCAGTTTTCAGCCAAAATGGAACTGTTGGGGACTTCATATGTTCCAAAGCATAAAACATCCCTAGATTATTTTGTTGTTAAAAAGGAAAAATTTAAAAAGAAAAAGAAAATGGAAAAGAGAAGCGTTCCATTGATTAATTTTGTATAATTTCGTTCACCTGAACCAACCAAGCCTTTGTTACAGGCACATTTTTATAGTATTATCATCCAACAAGGGGTTGTTGCAAATGCACCCCAAGACTCCATCCCTTTTATATTTTCTAAAACTTTCCAATTTTTATTTTATAATTTTGTTATTGGCTCCTTGAAAGAAACAAATTTAGTACTTGCTACCCTAGCATGCAATTTTGTAGCTCAACTCCTCCCCTCAGCTTCACAATTCAACGAACCAAACTCCTCCCCC
>JASCZI010060740.1:26778-54414 GCA_036250425.1 Stylosanthes scabra | reverse complement strand
ATATATATATATATATATATATATATATATATAAAATCTTTTATATGATTTTTTCATAATTTAAATTTCTAAGAGAAGTAGTACCATGACATGGAATCAAATTTTATGATAGAAAGAACAAGAGTTCAATTATTGTTAAAAAAAAAAAGAATTTAGCTTAAAAAAATAAAAATAAAGAGAAAGAAATTTTATGCAAAAATTCATGCAAAATGAAGTATCATATAAAGAGGCGTGTTTGAGATATAACTATTCATATACATTTTCCTACGAGTTTGAGTTTTTTGAGAAATTGTATCGTGACAAAAATCTTCATATAGATCTATTTTATTTGGTTTTCTTCCTCATCCTATTGATGATTTGAGTTAAAACAAACAAAATAAAATAAATTACAAGATATATCTATATCTATATAGATCGATCTAAATTAAATCTTCATAGGGGTAGTGCCTTAGTGTAGTTGTTATTAACTTATTATTCGAACACCCAAAGTTAAGTCTTTAAGACAAACATTTGAGAGAGTTTCAAAACCGCTGTGAAGCGATTATATGACGGTTTGAAACCGTGGCTAAAAAAAATGCTTTGTTATATTTAATTTAGTGAGATGGGAATATAATAACAAGCAATTTTATTTTCTCCTCTAATGAATGTGAAATTGTGCTATGTCGCTGGAGATCAACAGTGAAGATGGACACCATGTCTCATATATTCTTCTTCCATCGTCAAAGTCTTGGACAAAATTTTCCCAAGCACGAACCAAAAGAGTCTTCGATCATATTTTTTTGGGTGTCTTAAATAAGATTCGAATCTGAAACCTCTTACAACGGAAAGAGTAATGATATATCAACTGCTTCGATCATATGCATTCGTCATTTAGATATATACGATTTTTAAAATAGTGAGTTTAAAATTTTATTTTTACTTTTATCGATATAACAATATATAATTAATTGTGTATATAAAATTTTTTTATAGTATATAATAAAATTTAAATTTTATATATTTATTTCTATATGTCCATTGTCCTTTCCAAGGGGGGAAGTATGTATATAAATTGAATAATGCTACGGAACCAACAATGATTTGTGGAGCCAATAATTAAGTTATCATCTAAAATTTATATAAGTTATCATACGTAACTCATATATCCAACATTAAGTTATCATCCAAAATTTATATGAGTTATTATCTGTAATATGTGTTGGTTCCCTATTGATCATAATATGTTGGTTCCCTAGTCTTTTTCTTATAAATTATAACCATAAGACAATAAATAATTAATTTTAAAGGTTATAAATATATAATTATAAAGATTATACATATGCATGAAATTATGAATAATCGTCTCCCTAGCATTTTTTTTTTCGATAGCCGATAATACATGCACCATGGTCTCCAAGAACACGTTCCACTTCATGCGTGCATTAATTTGTGAAACATGAAACATGGAAGCTAAGGTAATGGAACATTAGAATACAACCAATATAATGTGTTCAACTAACCAATACCAACCGAAATTAACGGCTTTCTTTTGAAAACGAACATAGGCTAGACATAAAACTGCTACATTCGGTTTTTAATTGCTAGATTCTAGGACCCATTTAATTTTAACGGAAGAAACGTTGCATGTTTCATGTATATATAAATACTTTGTCTGGATTTGTTTTAAGGGTAATCGTAGTGTATATAAATGTTAAATAGAATATTATTTCGATATTAAATAATACAAAAAAATAACATAAAAAAGTTTTTATTTGATGTTAAAATTGTCTTCTATTTAGCATAGAATAAATAAATAATTTTGTAGAATTTAATTGGATAAAATAAATGTATACTTAGAATTGTTGTAATTTAATTGTAATTTCGTGTATATATATATATATGAAAGGGGTTTATTGTCCTTTTGAAAAAGAGTTGAATTGATAAGAACTTTTGGTTCTGTTATAGAATCACTCTTTGGTTGCTATCATGTTTTATTTGGTGAGCTCAATTATACTCGTTAATTACACACTGCGTTGTTGATATATATATTAACAGTGCTATGGAATTAACGTTAGAGAACCATTAGGAAACCAATAATTAAGTTATCATCCAAAATATATATGAGTTATCATTCATAACATATATATCCAATATTAAGTTATCATTCAAAATTTATATAAATTATTATTCGTAGTATGTAGTAGCTCCTTATTGGCCATAATGTATTGATTCCCTAGTCTTTTTCGATACGTATATATATTGCAGTCAATATTCATCATTTTTGAAAAATCTAAAGTTTTTAAAAAATAAGAACTTTTGAAATTCAATTAGTTTAAGTTATTATTTATACTAATTGTCATCTAATAACTATACATTTTTTAAAAAAAATGTGTGTGTTTAAAGCAATAATATGAGAAACTTCAATGTGAGAAAAATTTATGTGTAATTTGATCCCCTTTTACCTCTACTACTCTCTTTCTTTATTTAATAGAAGTAAAACCTTTTCATTAAAATTCAATATGCTTAAATAATTATTTAAGGATAAAAATATAAAAGTAATTAATTATTATTTAGCAATACAAAATAATAATCTTATCTCTACTTTTTTATTTTAATTTTTAGGGCAAGTTTCCATTTTAAACCAAACCAATCCTAATATTATCAAATTACACCAAAATCAAATAAATGGTCAAATTACACCGTTTCCGTATTCTATAGAATCCGTGGCAGGATAGAGGGTTTTGGTAAATCCGTTGGACCCCACCACGGATTCATTTTTTTAAAAAAAAACTTAGGGAGATCTGTGGCACCCTGCCACAGATTCAGGGTAAAAAAATTTCAAGAAGGATCTGTGGTACCCTGCCACGGATTCAGAGTGATTAGCGATGCTTAGCAGATGATTAGCGACATATTGCTCGATGGCGACAGTGGTTACAGGACGGACACGTAGTTCGATGGCTCTCAGGTTCATGTCGACCTGAACGAGCCTGTGTCCGGTCCATCGCATGTGTTCATGGCTTTTGGTGGAACTCTTTCATCGGCAGCACACGTGTCGAGTGGATCCTGGGAGGTACCGTTCATGGAGTTTGGCCGTCTGCCGACTCCTCCAGCATCACCCGCACCGGCGGAGCAGCCCGACGAGCCAGCAGCACGTGGGCGGGCCCGCAGAGCTCCACATCGTTGAGGCTGCGGAACCGGAGGCCATATATAGATTATTTACTTTATTTATGTACTTTATTTTCGTGCACTACGTATTTCGGAACTTCCAGACTTTTTTGTTGATGTATATGTGTACATCTTCATATATTGACAGAGGTCTTTTATATTTTTTTACTCGCTCTCAACAACTGTTAATGATACAACTCGCAACATTTATCTGCACCATTTTTATTAAAACCCTAAACCAAAAAAAAAACTAACATTATAAAAAAAAATAATAATAACATCTGAATCCGTGGCAGGATGCCACTGATCCAGTTTACCATGCAATTTGTTGAGGATCCGTGGCACCCTGCTATGGGTTCTTTGTGAAGTAAAAACTGTGAATCCGTGGCAGGTCCAACGAATTTCATAAAAGTATCATTTTGATACAATCTGATCATTTATTTAATTTTGTTGTAATTTGATAATTTGATAATATTGGGATTGGTTTGGATTAAAAATAGCAACTTGCCCTAATTTTTAATTTTAAGTGGAAAAGTAATTGTGGAGAAGTGTGTGGGCTAAAATTAAATGATAGTAGAATTTGGTCCAACAAATTGACCCCAATATATAATGCATCTCTCTCTCAGATTGACATTATTGTTTTGGATGAAAAACACAATTTGGATTGCACTACCAACATCATGTGCGTAATAAATAATAAATACAAATAATAAATAATATTGTTAGATAATAGTAAGAAGCTAATTAAACACCAATTAAGTAAGACACAAAAAAAAACATCAATTAAGTATACAGTGATTATTAATAAAATATATTTTTCTATTTTTGGTTCAATAAAATTCAAAAAAGTTTTTTAGTCTTTGTCCTTTGCTTCCTTTGTTAAATAAATTTCTATTACATTACCAATTTTTTTTCTATTTTACATGATATTTCAAATACAATAATTTAATTAGTTTCAAATTAAATCAATTTTATTAAATCATTTTAATTATTCCAAGCACGCTCTAATTAAAGTGTGAGTTTTCTCATTCCCTTCTGCTCCAATAATAAAATGCAATTTATTATTTTTATATAATTATAATTAGTGTTGTTGTGGACTTCCGTAAGGGTGTGCGTGGATTGGATTCGTTGTGTAGATATGAGGTAAAAATCTCGAATCCAATTTGAAAGTTTGCGGATCCGATCTGATTCACAGTGACAGATACAAATCACGGATATAAAATGACTATTCGCAGATCTGCATATTAATAAATAAATAATAAAAATATATTTAATACATGTTATTATAATTTTTATATGAATGTATGTTTGTTATTTTTAACGTTTGTTATTTTTAGTTTGTTGATTTAATATTATAAAAAAATACATTGAAAAATGAACTTTGTATTATGATATTTTTCGTTTTTCTCCCGTAATGTTTTTTAAAACAATTTTTAGCGGATGAATCCACAATTCGATCCGATTCGGAGGCTAAAATTACGGATCTCTTATGCGATCCGATCCAATGAAATTTGTGGGATTGAATTGAGATTTTCCTTGTATTCGAATCCCCGCACACCCTAAATTCCGATTGTAAAATAAAGGCAAAGAAAAATATTAGGCATATCTCCCACTTAAATATCATTAATTGGTTCTGTTGTTTTATACTGAGATGGAGACTTTTTTTCCTTCTTAATTTAATTCTTGTTAAATTATTTATTTATTTATGAGAAGATTTCCTGAAATTAGGACCCACAAATTCCTGTTTATTTACACGGGCTGTTCATCCTTTTATCCGATCCATAACAATCCAAGCAAAGCTTCACTGCAATTTGTGTTACAAATTCATTACAATGTGAATAGGGATAATATTTATGATAGTGGCTGCCTTTTATATGGATTTTAATTTTAATTTTTCAAATTTCTCAGTCCGATATACATAAAAATCTTGTCTATTAAATTTTGTTAATAAAGATATGTAATGAAACATGTTATAATACGTTGTTTTTGAATGTATTATTATTAAAAAAATTTGTTCATTAATTGGATATTATTATAACAAATTAAATTTGGCTTCAATGGCTAGATAGAGGTTTGGACTTTGGTTTGATGACACATTTTTGTCTGTGGATATTAACCCATTGATAAAATAAATAGAGAAATTTTTATGTATTCTCATAATAATAAATTTTCTTATTTAGAGTGTCATCTTTGATCAAATGACCTAATTTATTTTTCGAGCTGATAATTATTTCTCAAATAAATAAAATAAGTAAATAAATAACTAATCATTAATTAAATTCTCTTAAAACCGCCATGAAATTATCCAGTTACTCGAGCATTGATCTTTTTGAGGGGTTGGAAAACTATTTTGCGTGGCAGTTTACAATAATCACTAGAATAACTCAATTAAATGATAAATTTATTTGTGACAGTTTGTAATTGTCACTATTTGTTAAACAAGGTTTTAAAAAAATTGTGGTGGTTTCAAACCACCACAATCCACTGCATGAAATTTTTTAAGAAAATATTAAAAATTAAAACACTTGGTAAGTTGGTATCCTTCTTCTTAGCATATTATCATGCTCTATTTTCTTTACATAATGATTGAACAATCTTAAGATTTTTTATTAAAAAAATGCACTTAATATTATTAACTGTAATGCTATATATATCATTGTACACCTCATTTACAATACGAAAAAATGTGAATATTATTAAAAAAAATTTTCCATGCTGATATTTATATTTTTCTGTATTATTATTAATGAGATTAATTCTGTTATTAATACACATGCGATCAACGAAGCAAGTGTAAGGAAGATAACATAATTAACAATAAGTGACTAACATCATCATAAAATCCAATTACAACATTTTGAGTACAAGAAGAATCCATTTGAGGTCATAGTAATGGTCACATTTTATATGAACTTGCATCATTGTTAGTCTAATGTAGTAGTAATTAAGCTGTTATTATTATTAGATGCTTATAATAATTATCTTGTATATATATTAGTCATATATGATATATAAGACTTGTTATCTCTTCTCTCATCAGACAGATTCATATTATTTCACAATACAAAGAATTGTTTCAATAATCATTAGGATTTCTCTTATCTCTGCGTTTCTTGTTCTTACAACAAAAAATTAATCTTTTGTTTTTTGTTCTAATTATGCCTCAACTCTTTTTTACAATAATTAAAATCAATATATACTCTCAAATTTATATTATTATTCCTAAAATATTTTTTTCATCGATTGTTAATTCTTTGCTTTCTCTTGTTTATTGTAATTTGGTGATATACATATATAGCAATTGAGTATATATATAAAGCTCATTTTCAATTACAATAATTCATTTTTTAAATCCATAATATATATATAATTTAAAAAAAATTTCAAGAATTCTTCTTGTCAACATCAAATACAATAATTTATAACTTTTAAATCAATAATTCCAAATACAATAATTCATTTCCAATTCAATTCTTTTCGGCTCACTTCAAATCTTATCAAATCAATTTCAAAAATATTTTATTCTAATAAGCATACCCTAAATTTGTCAAGAATTTTTCTTGTCAACATCAAACTCTATATATATTAATATATTATTATTCATTAAAAAAATTTCCAACCTCTCAAAGTTATGTGCCCACACATCCCTTTATATATAGCTTGACACCCCTCTCTATTTTTTTGTCAGACTATTATATTCCACACTCCCTCACTCTCTTTTCATATAACAAATAAACTCAACAATATTTTCATATCATCATTAATTTTTTTTTTTGAATTCCAAAAGTCCATATTATTATTACTATTCATAATAATTATATGATGGCAGCTTTTTCTTCATACCAATATCACCCTTTTCTTCCTCTTGACTCTACATTCTTCCACAATCTAAACACAACAACAACAATTCTTCATCAAGAAGAAGGGTTCTCTTCTGATTTCAATAATAATAATAATATTAATATTAATAACAATAATAATACTATAATAAGGTGTGTTAATCATGATAATGAGCTTTCTACTACTGTTTCTGTCACAACCAGAAACCTTAGTCCTGAGTCTTCCATGGTAGTTGATAAGCTTGAAATGGGTGAAGAACAAGTTACTCAAAAGATTACTACTGCTGCTGCTGTTGCTATGGAGAGGAAGAGAAGAATCAGAAATGGATCTTCTACTAAACCCCATCAATCTAAGGTTTTTTTATTTTATTTTTTTTCTTATCATGATGTTAATTTTGTATAAATATCTATGGTTTTCATAGAACTTCAAAGAAAAAATACAAATATATTTAAAAATTTTATTTTACAAGACGACTGAGATACATCTGTCGCAAAAGATATATTCTAAATTTTAATTAATTCCTCGTAATAACTCGTAATTAACATTTTTTTATTTTATATCAACGACCAATTTGTTACACATTTTTGTATAGTATGTCCTATATAAATAATAGTAAAATTGATTAACGTTATTATTAATAAATTAATTATTTTGTTGATTATTATTATTATAGGATGGAACAACAAACAAGAGAAGGAGGAAGGGCAATAATGGAGGTGGCATGATGAAGAAGAAAGAAGAAGAAGAAGATGAGAAATCAAAAGCAGAGAGAATGGATAACAATAATAGGAAGAAGAAGAGTAGTAATGAGGAAGAAGAGCCACCAAAGGGTTACATCCACGTCAGAGCAAGAAGGGGTCAAGCAACTGATAGCCACAGCCTTGCTGAAAGGGTAACATCAACTAACTACTATTTTTTCCGAATTTACTATAATGCCCTTATTTACTGCCGGTCCGACTTGTGCTATTCTAAAGAACCTGATTACGTCTATGATATCTTTGTGTGACGATGATATTAGGAATTATAGTTTAATATATTTGACTAAATCATTTAATAGTTCGCAATATCATATTTATACGAAGATATTTTTTTAGAAGAAATGGTTGTTTTTACATATATTAGATGAAATATTAAAGTAATTTATAGTATTTACTCTTAGATGATTAATATATATATATGTTGATACTGGATTTAAATGATTTTTTTTATTTTTTAGGTGAGAAGAGAGAAAATAAGTGAAAGGATGAAGATGTTGCAGAGGCTTGTGCCAGGCTGTGATAAGGTAGAGTTTATTTATGTATTATTTATTTATTATGGTTATTTATCTCTAGTTAATTATGTTGTTAGTTGAGACACTTTTATCTTAGATGTTCTTTCAAAGTTGTTGTGACAGCTTATATATATGAATAATTATTTGGTTTTTGTTTTATAAATAGGTGACTGGAAAAGCCCTTATGTTGGATGAAATAATCAATTATGTCCAATCTTTACAGAATCAAGTAGAGGTATAAATAAATAAATAACTTATTATGGTAATTTATTTTCTCAACAAACATATATACACAATTCCTAAAATTAAATTAAATATATGTAATTAAACTAACATTATTATTCTTGCTATAAAAAAATCTTGCATTGGTGCAGTTCTTGTCAATGAAGCTTGCTTCAGTGAGTCCCATTTTCTATGACATGGCAACAGATCTAGACAATAATACTCTCTTGGTTAAACCAGAGGTAATAAAATCATATTTATATATATTTATATATATATAGCAATTTACTTATATAAAGAAAAATTTTAATTTGTGTATATATATTAATATTGATTCAGTATAAAAAATGTTTTACTAATTTATTTAATCATATATTATTGTAATATTTAAAAAATAAATTTAACTTTATATAACAATATAACGAAATTTAATTGGTTTCAATGATTTTTTTTTTCTTTTAGAAATTAAATATCCAACATTGCAGTGGCTCCAACAACCAACAAGCTACAACAACCACCACCACGGCTGCCGCCGTCACCGTCTTCCCCACCACTAATAATGATCACTATCTCTTGGATGGTAGTTCAGCTTCAGCTTTTCTTCAAGCCCAGAGATCAAATATCTTCTCCGAGGTAAAAAAAAAAAAATTCAAAATTTTGAAAAAAAAAGTTGGGGTTTATTCCTTAATTTTTTTTGATAAAAAGAAAAACATCATTTTCAGGGTAGTGGTCAATTCTGGGACACAGAAGAGCAAAGACAAAAATTTCTTCATCCATATGAATTCATCACCAACAACTTGTGTTCTTTTCATTAGTATTATATTCACACCAACAAAGCTAGCTACAAACATTATGTAAGCTCTCAAATAAATCCTTATTTATTTTTTATTTTTCATAAATTATCTGAAAAAATGTAGATTTTTACTTTTAAAAAATTTTCAAGAATTTATTATATTTATTTTCCTTTTTTAATACTTACAATTATTACCATACTTATATTAAGAGACTATATTAGTACTATAAAATTATGGGTAATGCTATAATGAAGATTAATGTTTGGGTGAAGAGTGAAGATTACTTCTTTTAATAAAAATAAAAAATAATAAAAAAATTATCATGTTTAAATTTCTAAATTTAGAAAAACTCTTCACTCTTCACCTAATTCTATTCTTCACAAAAGAAACACCCTAAAATTATTTATATGCCTTGTAATAACGTTAATTAATTTTATATTGACTATTTTTTTTTTTTTGAACTTTTTCTGGATTCAGCTTTTACAGTAGGTAATTAATTAATTAATTAATTAATTAAGGAGATTCCATAGAAGCATGAGAAGCAGAAGAAACCAAAGCTAAATTATGGCATCTGAAGAAGTGTTTCTTAGTCCATGAGATTAAAGGGTGACATTATTTGAAGTTGAATAAAGGGTATCAAAATTAATTGAGATGGAGAAACAAAAAAAAAAGGGACAGATCAGAAAAAATTCCGACCAAATAAGACCATATCTTTTCTAGATTTATTGTTCTGTTCCTTTCATTTTTTAAAATTATTATTATAATTCCGAGGGACATTATTGGAAATTTATTATGTATGAGTATGTAAATGAAATTATTAATAATTAATTAGATTAAAGTAGTATTGATTCTTGAATTGTGGTGGCAGTTATTATTATTGAGAAACCATGAGAGGTTGATGCTATGAAACCTAAATCATTTTCAGAATTTTATTTGGCAGCACTGCATTATTATTTTTATATTATTTATAATTACATTGTTCTAGTCAGTTATAAACGAATAAGGAATGTTTCCGATAAAAAAGTAAATAAATACTTCTAATTTTGAGGGGAGAAGAAAAGCTAATATGCCTTATAATTAATTAAATAAAAGCAACTATTCCATGAGGATGAAAAAATCATCTCTTCTTAAAAATTTAACCTTTTTAATAAGCTATATTTAAAAAAATTAGCAATGCTTTAAAAAAAGTAACTATTTTATAATATATTAAAATTTAATAACCATTCAATTTCGTTCAATAATTAAAATGAAAAATTTTCATGAAAATAATTTCAAAATTTTCATTGTAGTATTTATCTTAAATAAATATATCTAAAACAAAAATTAATAATGTATGTCGAAATCGACATAAATAAGGGAAAAAAGGCTAATATAGTTACTTAGCAGTCCTTTGTTTTGTTGTATGTTTTGTTGTAACTGGTGGCTGGTTGGTGTGATGTATTCGTTCATTTTTTATCGCAATATTAAAGGGGATTAATCTATTATTATGTTAACTGTCCCTTTTTTTTCTTTTTGTTCAAGTGTACCGAACGATCTAAAAGAATTAAATAGTGATAATAACTTATCTTTTTATTTCATATTTTTAAATTATTATCAAACAAAATGAATAATTTTAAATATTATAAATATATAATTATAAATTACGTATAAAACTATAAACATTAAATTAAATATATTGAATATATCATATTATCTTACTATTAAATAAATTTAATCATAGATAGAAATTTATGCATGTTTTTCTGTGTCATGTCCATCAAACTAACCATCTACATAGCAATTCAATAATAATTCCATCAAAGGGAGATAGATTCTGGTATGAAATTGAAGAGGGTTTCTTTTTGACAATTCAAGTTAGAATTTGATTTGACAATGTATCTATCTATATATATCTATCTATCCATTTCTATGCATCTTTATTGCGACAAAGATTATCAGCCGCAATAACCATGCACTAACTATTTCTATTCTATCATCGTATTACTCATCACCTTTTCCCACAAATTAATCTTATAATATATTAGACATATATAAAACCTAACCATCTATATAACACTAGTTTAAATTTTTATTAGAATATATAAATAATTTTATAATATTAAAAAGTTTAGAATTCAATTATGATTCCAAAAGGAACGAAATAATTATTTCAACATAAGACTAAACAAAACAATTAAATGTCTATGCATAATTTATTTAATTTAATTTAATACTATAATTTATTTAATAAAAAATAAAGAGCAAGATGTAGTGGATTTTCAAAACTTTATATGTTTATTATTTAAGATTTTTCTTCTTAGGATATATATTTACTTAGTTAAGATGTAACAAACGGTATTGAAAACTATGAGCTCCCGAGTGTAATTTATGGAGAAAATAAATTAACTTGTCTTTTTACATGAAAATATTTTAAGGCTTTTTAAGGTGGATGTAGAAAAGTTAACATATATTTAGAATTTCTTTAAAGATATATAGTATTTTCTTGTATTTTGATAGAGTGACACTGCCATAATCCGAGCAGATGCCCACGGTTGTTTAGTAGCAATTCTTGCAACGGTTCATGTGATTTGTAATTTTATTTTCAAAAAGACCCAGGTACTATTTTTTTTCCTTTTGGTTCTGAGGTGAAGATTGAAGAAAACATCTTATAAAAAGTTAAAAGTTTTAAGTATCTTAGGTGCATTATATAAGATAATTGAAAATTTGAAGAGGATGTAAATCATAGGATCCAAGCAGGTTGGTTGAAATGGCGGAGTACGTCTGGTTTTATATGTGACAAAAAAAATGCCTTTAAAATTTAAATATAAATTTTACCGCATTACTTTCAGACCGGCTATACTCTGTGGTACAGAAGAGTGTTGGGCAGCCAAAGGAAAGTACAAACATAAGTTAAGTGTGGCAGAGATGAAGATATTACGATCAATGAGTGGTCATACGCGATTGGATAAAATAAGGAATGTAGATATAATAGAGAGAGTTAGAGAGTAGCACCTATTATAGAAAAGATAGTAGAATCGCGACTCGGATGATTTGGACATGTGGGAACCGACAGATCACCCAGTACGAGGTGGATGAGATGGAAGGTGGATAAGAGGTGAAAGGCAGAGAAAGACTTAAGAAGATCATCTATGAGGTGGTCAAACGAGTTTTACATATAAATAGTCTCTCTATAGACATGATACATAATAGAACTTATAACATCATTTGGTTCATGTAGTCGATCTGACCTAATTGGACAAAGCTTTGTTGTTGTTATTGTTTTTTTTTTGGGTTGAATCCAATTAGAGTAATAAAATGTAAATTAGTGGAATCAACTCTGCTTGATTTTTCGAAGTTTTTCTTCAGCAAACCCTAATAATAATAATAATAATAATAATAATAATAATAAATACTTTAAAATTATATTGATAAAAAATCAATATTTTCACCATTCATTCCGAATAGACATTATAAAGCAAATCATGAATAGACATTATAACAAGTGGTGAGGGGTCTCCCACTAAGAAGCTGCACAACAAGAAGGAATCGAATGGATCCCCTCTACGCGTAGTGAAGAAAAATGGGTGTATACGTTGTGTGTGTATAGCTTAAAATTGGAGGCCGTTGTCCAATCCAACCATAAAAAAAAAAATTTGAAGCCAAAGCCAAAAATTATATTTTCTCTCTCTAAAGATGAAACTGTGACACATGTTCACATCAAAGTGAAGTATTATTTATGATAAAAATAAATTAAAGCCAGCAGGGAAGATACAGACATAATTATGAAGGCTTATAATTAATTAAAAAAATACAATAAATTAAAATAAAAACCAATCCATGCATATAGATAAATCAAAGTTGGTCACAAAGAAATATATAAATCAAAATTAAATTAATAGAGAGAGATAGATAAGATAGAAATAAAGAGAGATATATATAGGGTTCCATCCCTAATCTAATAATAACTTAAAGAAAAATTTCCCCCTTAAACTCTTGCCTCTATGGAGGTAGACAATCCATGTGGATTTTGTGATCCAATTGTTTTCTTTGTGTCGATTTTTCTATTGTCCTCACCAATCATATATTATATGATATGCACCAATCTTGTTACATATATGTAGAGATACATTAATTTGATCAAAACTAAGTTTTGATGTAATGTACAAAACATGTATGGGGCTACTTTCTTTCTTTCATTCAATCAAGTAACTCTTTAATTCAATCAGTTATGTCCAATAACTAAGCATGTTCTAGCTAGCTAGCTAGATTATGTACCTATATTCATTCTTGCTATTTTTGCGAGGAAAAATTATTCGGTACAGATTTAACTTAATATGTATATATATATATTTTTATAATATAAATTTTATTATTTACATTTTAATAAAATTAAAAATAAAATATAAATATAGACTTTCATATATTTTTAGTAAAATTCACATCTTTATTATTAAATATGTATCGAATAAGTTTCTTTATAAAAAATATCTTACTATATATTTTTGGCTGATTAATAATTAAATATTATATTCCACAGTGTTGTGGTTATACGTAGCTGTAGTTATATATCATATCAAGCATTTTGCAAATTAAAATCCCAAGGACTTTAGTAGCAATGGACTCAAATTCAAGTTGAAAATATAGACAAATTTTATATTATATTACAGGGGAGAAACACAAATATATATAAGAGTGCAGTGAGTATCCGACTCCTGACAATGTTGACGACGGACCACAAGGCTCCCAACAAAAAAAAGACCCATTCCGGCCCCTGTCTTTTTTCAACGTTAGACGAAAAACTCCCTCCGTCAGTTGTGCTAGTGTTGGCTTGACGGAGCAAGCAAACGTGGCACGTTAAGTTGGCACGTGACCGTGAAGTGACAAGTAGGACTGATACAGTGTAAAGTTACCTAACCTAACCCCGCACTATTTCCATTAAAACCCATATTCATCTTCTTCATTAGAGACATGAGCCCTAATTTGTTGAAGAGAGAACCTAGTTCACCTCTGCAATCTCACATCCCACAATCATGAATCGCAGAGGACAAACTTCAGAGACAAGGAGTCGCACCCTTGGAGAATACACTGTCGGCGGCGATAGCAGAATGTGCTCTGCTTCCAGTGACAGTGTGGGTCAGCCTAGGAAGAAGAAGTTTTCTTCTCCAAGATGTGACTGTGGGAGCTATGCTATCATATTCCAGTCCTGCACAAAGCTTAATCTGGACAGATTTTTTCTTGGTTGCCCTAACTACAATGTAATGCATATGTTGGTTTTTATTTTTCAATTTTTTTCAAATTTTCACTGTGGAATCATCATATCTTATGGCTCTACATTTCCCTTTTTCTTTGTTGAGTTAATTTTGCAGACAAGCCGACTTTATTGCAAATATTTCTACTGGCTAGATAGGATGGTGGAAGAAAATATTGAGGAGACGGGCTCTGGTAGGAATGCGATTTTCATGTCAAGAAGGTTGAGGGAGCTTGAGCAAAGGGTTATGGAGTTAGAATTTGGGGGAAAGATTGTGCTAGAGGTTATCAGGGTAATAAGTGTGTATGTTTGGCCATGATGAGATTGATTAGCATTCTGTTTGTTTTAGCAATGAAGGGCATGTTCTAGAGTAAGATGTTACAATTTGAATTGAGGGATTGATGCCTGTCAAGTGTTGTATTACGTTGGAACTTATTATTATGTAATATCAATTGATGAGAAGGAATATATCTAGTTGGTTTTTCTGATATTATGTGATAAGTTGATCATGTGAATTGAATGAAAAAAAATTGAGGATGTTTATGTGAATTAACATGCAGTTTTGTGAGTGTGAATGATAGTGCAGTGCGGTTTTTTGTGGATTATAGTGCAACCAACCTGTAAGCAATTTATAACTCAATAAGGAAATCTGAAATAAAGATAACACTTCATTTGTCATTTCATGATTGTGCAAGTAAGAAATCTGAAGATAGTAATTAGTATATGAACAAGTAAGAAATCTTAAAATAGAAAACATTCCATCCTTCATTCATAAGTAGTTTAATAAAGATATCATAGTGCCAAGAAGTGCTCATAGTGGAAATCTACACATCCATTCTCCACCAAACTAATCCTAAGCTGATTCACATCAGAATCAGTCTTGATCTCTCTCAGCCCAAATTCCATATTAGTAGCAGTGGGATGTAGCCAATGCATTGCAGTATACTTTGGATACCCTAGTGATTTGGCCATTCCTTCCAAGTCAGGGATACAAATCATATCCACATCAACAGTATCAAAAGTCTGCACTTGCCCATCAATGTATTTTATGACTCCATTTTTATCTGGTCCAAGCATTCCACCAACATTCAGAACGGGAACCACAAAAGTTGCCATCTACATTAATAAAAAGGCAAAACAAGAAAAATTTAGATCTTTATTCATCATCCACAACAAATACAACTCAATTAAACTCCTTTGTAATTTTTGAATTAAAAAAAAATTCATTTAGCAACATGAATCATCATTTTGTAATTTTCAATTAAAAAATTCAACTAAACTATTGTCATTTAGCTCCATATACATTTCATACAAGCAAAGTTCAATGGAAATTTTAATATGCCTCTGGAGTACACATGCAAAATTATTGTTTTATTTAGACAGATTATACAAGTATACAACAACTACAATATCATGATCAAATCAAGTAATTTTTTTTAAAGAAAAGTAGTTCTATGCTAAATAATCTTATAATTAAAATCTGTACAAAATGTGTGTTCATGCAAGAGCAGTTATTATTTTTGAAAGCCTATAAGCTTGCTCATTTTGTAATTTTCAATTCAAAGAAACGGTAACCCTTAATGGGTATATATCTCTGGCTTGCTCATTTTGTAATTTTCAATTAACAAAAAAAATTGATTTCTCATCCTCCAACAGTTAGGGTTCTTCCTTCAATGGCAGCACACATGATTTTTCTAATCCTAACACACATATATCGAAGCATTTTAGAAATTAAAAAAAGAATTACCACACATGGAAGAAGACAGTAAATTAATTGTTCACACCACCACAATGCAACACCAACTTGATTTCAACTGTAGTGAGAGTGAAAGTGAAAGTGAAAGTGAAAGTGAAGGATGGGGAAATCGCGTTACTTACCTTCGCCAATCACACACTCTGTCACGGCGCCGTCAAACCGCCATCTACCTGCCGTCAACGCCTTCATCTTCTTCAAAGTCAATCGTTGTCAATGGAGAGAGTGAGGGTTTGAGGGCTAGGGTTCTGTAATTTTGGGGGAGAAGGAAGGGTGAGTCTGGAAACATGAGAAGAGAGATCCAACTTTTTATCTCCCCCAAACGACTAAACGACGTCGTTTATAGCATTTATCAGGGGCCAATTTGTCTCCATTGTTAGAACAGTGACATATCACTCCGTTTATATGCCACGTCTGCACACTCCGTTACCGTTTCTCTCATCCAATTAACAGAAGGGTCATTATGTCTAACGGTGATATTTGTTAAGGGCCGGGATGGAGTTTTTTTTTATCAGGGGCTGTTTTGATTTTTTGTATCATTATCAGGGGGCGTCTTGGTATTTTACTCTATATATAATGATAGTTTTTACAGTAACTGCTGCAGAATAACGATCGATTTTAGCTATCAATTGAATTGGTTGTTAAGGATTTAGCAACTAATTTTTTAATTTCCTTTATTATCGTGGATTTTTTTTATAGTGAAATTTAAAATCTTAGATATTCATCATCTCTTGATTTTAAACTGGATCGATCCAATTTTTGATTACAAACATAAAATTTTCACACTACAATAATTAAAATATAGGAAACAGGTCAAGTACCCGACACCCTAGAATATCAAACTCCAAGATTTACAACCGTTGATTGAAGGATTATAAACTTTTTATAGACTTCAATCAACGGTTTTAAACCATGGAGTTTAGTACTCGAGGGTGTACCTGACTTGTTTCCTAAAATATATATAACATGCATTAACACTAATTATAATTACAAATGCACCTTCAATAACCGTATTTTAAACCCTAATAAAATCTAGCGCCCACCAATTATATATTATATATGGTTAATTAAATAAATTAAAATGTGCATTATTATTTGTAAGTTTAAATCATGACACATCAATGCTAGAATTTGGACACTAGAAACTGTTATATGGGCCTATATATATCTGTTTCACATTTATTTAATTTAATGTCACTTGGCCACCTATATCAATGATATATATATATGAACCAACCAAAGGAAAGCAAAATATTAAAGTAAGTTCAAAGAAACTTTCCCATCCAAATCCAGTTTGAGAAGACAAGGTGTTGCCAATTGTTTTAGTAACACCCAGAAATTGTCATTATTAGTGACCAAATTCAAGAAGTAAATGCTGTACTTATTTGTTGCTCACCAACACATCCATCTACAATATAGGGGTCCCCCTTGTTTTATTTAATTATTTATTTATTTATTTTAACTCAAATTATATTATATATATATATGGAAATTAAAGAGTAGATAGGGTCCTCTATCATGAGACAGAAAAGAAATGCAGCTCTGGCATTGTCTTTTGGTAGATAAAACTTATGTCCCAAAGTTAATAAATTAAGTTAGAAATTATAGTTATAAAATTAAATTATATATTTTATGATAATAAAGAATTGTTTGTCATTCCACATTATATTTATACATATATATATGGTCATTGAATAATAATTCAACATCTTATGTTTTGCTATATACACTTTCTTTTCTCCAACCAACCCATAACCCCAAGTACTGATCGATCAAGAAAGTTAAGAACTTGATACATACATGTCAAAGTATATATATTTATATTCCCAATAAGAGTTAATAAATGAAGAAGGTAGGAGAAAGATTATTTAGGATACGTATCTTGAAAAATATATATATATTCCCACGCGCATATTTGATATTTAGCTATAATAATATATAGCGTATAAATTAGGTTTTGAATTGAATATTTACTATGGCCATGTATACGTTTACTAAATAAATAAATAATAAATTTTAAAATTATGATAATACATTGATAATAACCTATTAAAAATAGAGTTTAATTTTGATGCACTGACAATGTAAAATATTTTATACAGTCATATATGATCATAATTGTTCTTTTAAATAACTAATCATAAGATTAATAAAAAATAAAATTATTTTTACAAAAGTGACATTATGTGATTGGATGCACGTATAAAATATCTTTATACCGACGGTGTATCAAAATTAAATTTTTAAAATATATAAAAAAAAAAAATAGGGTTCGACTTTTAGATATCTCTATCAAGAATTACCTTCTTCATGTTAAGAAATTGGTGGATTCTTTTCTTGCTTCTGGTTATAAAATCACTAATGAGGAACATATTGAAGCAATTTGTGAAGGCTAATGTGAAGAATACCCTAGTTCAATTTTTCCCTTTCAAGCTAAATTTGAACTCTTTGGCATTGGAGAAGTTCTGAATATGTTACTTTCTCACGAAGAAACTGTTGATAAATTTCGACAATTATCTCTTCAAATTGTATTCTCCACAAACTTGATCATTGGAGTTCTAGTCTCATCAAGTCCCAGTCCACTAGTCCTCATTATCTGAAAATGTTGAAAATATTGAAATTTTGAAGATTGAGACTGAAATTTTAGTTTTAGTCCCTGTTCACCAAACATAATACTAAGTTTCAGTCTCACAGTTTCAGTCCCAGTACTTAAAACCAAACGCTACCTTACATTTACACTTTCACAGCCATAAAAACGTTAATTTAGAATAAGAAGATCTATCGCAATCATGACTCATTGACTCGATTCCACATATTTATGTTCTATGACGATAAGTGATAATCATAATTTTACCTTCGGAGCACAATATTCCTTAAATTTAGAAGAAATTAAATTAGTGCAACTTATTCTAAAATTTATTTATTTTAATTTAGAAGAAATTAATTATAGCTGTGGTATATAGTCTATTCCAAATTCAGATATAAGATGGGTTGCGTTAAACTTTCGACCGCCAATATAAAAATTTAGTTGAATTTTCACGACATGAAGTAAAGACGTTAGTTGAATGATAACCAATTGATATAATTCTTTACAAACTCTAATTTGAAATCTAAGAGACCTACATGCATTATTATTATTATTATTATTATTATTATTATTATTATTATTATTATTATTAATTTAGGATATAAGATATACTTACCCTTAATTAACTATTACTTGCGTTTTTAATGTAATTAATTTCCCAAAGCTAGCTAGCTCATCATTGTGTGTGCCAATGATGTTCTTAGACAATGCTTCATCAATTTAATTAAGAAATTGCATGTGACATGTGTCAATGCATGCATGCATGGGAGAAAAGCTAATTAAGAAAGTTAACTTTGGTATCCATCGCTACTAATTAATGACTGAAAATATATTTTTTGGTTTCCAATGTATTCCTAAATCCCATCGGTTGAAAGTTAATTTTTTACAAATTTAAATCCCATTTAAGTGTTTGTTGTTAATCATATAAGACAAGATTTAAATTCCAACACTTACTTAAGTGAATTAATAAATTAATTATTAGATCAACCCAAATTGATTGTGACTTAAAATATATATCAACAAAAAATATCAGTGCTGTCACAATTTGAGATGACCCATTAATGAAAAACAATACATCATCTAAATTCCTGTTTGATTGATGAATAATTATGCAAACAAATGACAAAGAAGTGATAAGCTTAATAATAAGCTTTTCTGTTTTAGCTTTATAGCTACCTAAGTACCTATTAACAAATAATTTTTTTTATAGTGATTATTATATTATTTTATTAACTTGAGAGTAAGGACTAAAATAATATGAAGTCCTGTCAATTATTGTTATTACAAAACTTTGTGGAGATTATATATGATTATTATGTTAGTCTAGTCTAATCCAAAATTAAAAGTTATAATACGTACCAATAAGTACCTATAAGATAGGCCAAAAATCTTAGATATTTATATGCTTTGCATGATTATTTAATTTTGCTTTTGAGTTTCAAGTAGTATATATATATATACACTTCTAATTGGCCAAATATGTAATTAATTAAATATGTTCATTGCAAACATAGATACAAACAGAGAATCAGTCACTAAATAAATATTATATATAAAAATACGAATTTAATATCTCATAAAAAATTTATTATATACTATAAATAAATTTAATTATTTTTATATTTAGTAATTTTATAATGTATGATAGGAGTAAGATCTCTTATAGATTAAAATTGTAGAAATTAGGAAGAGATTAGGCTAGAATTGAGGAACTAGAAGGAAATTAGGGAAGAACAATAGAAAGAAGAAGATAATTCCATAGAAAGAAATTCCAAAAGAAGAAAGAAATAACAATGTCATTGATAATTTGCATGTCTCATTACATATTTTTATCTAGTATTTATAGTAAACTACCTAACTTTCTAGAATTTTCTAAATAGGTTAAAACCCAATTTTTATACACGTATCATTACCCGACCCTTCAAAACAACCTTGTCCTCAAGGTTGGAAAAAAAAATTAAACCACAATTAACGAAATTATAAATCCTAATTACCATTACTAAAATTAATAGGTAATTCTATATTACTGCCCAAAAATAAAATGGACCACCAAGATCCCATTGATAAAAAACAAATCCCTTAATTTCAGCCCAGTATACTTTTTGCCTTCTAATAAATGAGTCCAAATTAAGTTTGAAGAGAAATCCCACTGCAAAAACTTGTTGATCAAATTTAGAGTGAATTTGGGCTTGGAATTGGCCCAATTCTAGGATAGGGGTCAGCAGTTTACTCTTTCCACAGCCTCTCAGAATCCAAACGAAAGAATCACCCAATGTTTCTCTACTCTCTTGTTTGCCTGCCTCTGTTGTAACCTGTTACTTCTGCTTCGCCGTGCACAGACGCCGGTAGATTCTAGAGAGCACATTGTGGCCTTCAAGAGCTTGAACGCCGGGAAACACTGCTCTGTCAGCGCCACCATCGAAGGCTTGGTCCACTACCCATCCTCCATCCGACTTTTTCTCTGTGTTGGACCTCCTCTCGCGGTCCCAAGGTAAAATTGCCGCCAAGAGCGGTGGTGGGTTGGCCACCAGTGATGGAGTACGACGGACCAGCCCGCTGCCTCTCACCTTCGTCACTCCAGTCAACAGCTCCATTGTTCGGTTATCCTCCGCGGAAACACCTACCTCGGCACTGCGCGTTGTTTCGTCGTCACCGGCACCGCCGCCACGATTGGTGAGAGCTACAACTTCTTCTTCTTTAGTACTGCCACTCCTATCCAGATCTGCAGCGTCTTCTGCGCCCCCGAGAACCCTTGCATGTGAGGGCAGATCAGGTGGATTTGGCGGTGGTTGATTCACCTCCCTTGACGAGACAAGATCTGCGTACTCCTCCACCTTCCCCTTCGCGACAGCGCCGTCCTCGGTGCCACTGTGAGTCCCGTACTCATTCTCTGTTACTTCTATCACGTTCTGGCAAGCCAGTGACTGCATCGCGAACAGGTCCTCCACCAACGATTTCAGATCCGGCGGTTCTGGTGGTGGTCGTTGCACCTCAACCGCGGCATTCCAATCTGCTGATCCAAGGTATAGTCTCCTCGCATCCCACTCCTCTTCATCTTCAACATTCTGGCTCTTAAATTGTGATCTATTTGTGTCTGGATTCAAATATGGCGTTGTGCTGCTTGTGAATTCTGAAATTTGTGTCGCTCCATTCTCGAATTCAATTATTGTTGAGTCTGAATATTGAGCTTCAATTTTGCCTTCATGAATTCAGATGGAATTTCTGGATCTGATTGATGAATTGTCGATAGATTAGTGTCTAATGCCTTCTGAATTGTTGCTTCTTCCTGGATGTAATATTCTGAATTTTGATTTGCTGAATCTTGATCTGGTTGAATGTGAACATGAATTGTTGGATCTGAATTTTCCGTTTCGAATTCATTCATTTTTGCAATGATGCTGGCACAGGTTTGAGTAAAATTTGCACAGATCTGCTGAGTACTCAGGAAGGATGAGACTACTGGAAAATCACAAAGAACAGGTTCATAAGTTGGAAGCAAGCATTTGAGGCTGATCTGGATTTGATCCCAAGTTGAAATGCTTGAGCTCTTTGAATCACCATGTAATCACGGTAGATTGGCATGGTGAGCAATGAAAGCACCAAATGATAGGAGTAAGATCTCCTATAGGTTAGAATTGTAGAAATTAGGAAGAGATTAGGTTAGAATTGAGGAACTAGAGGGAAATTAGGGAAGAACAATAGAAAGAAGAAGATAATTCCATAAAAAGAAATTCCAAAAGAAGAAAGAAATAACAATGTTATTGATAATTTGCATGCCTCATTACATATTTTTATCTAATATTTATAGTAAACTACCTAACTTTCTAGAATTTTCTAAATGGGTTAAAACCCAATTCTTATACACGTATCAGTGTGATATATTTGATTATTTTGATAATTAATTTTTGAATTTAATTTAAAAAATATAATAATCAATACACATAAATAATAATAATAATTTTATATGTACATCTATTTTATACAATTAAGTCTAATTAAATTATTTATTTTATGTCAAATAAAAGGCTATTTCAATGTTAAATAAAAACCTATTTTAATATTATTTTTTATATTATTTGATATAAAATAATTTTTTATTTAATTGATCAAATAAAATGTAAATATAGTATTATCGTATAAATAATTAACTAAATTATTGGGATTGAAGGCAAGCTAAGGTGGGTACGAATTGTATATATGCAGTGATGTCTCTATTTATTTGGTCAAGTTGTATGCAGCTGTGACATTGACATATCAACTTTACCAAAAAACAGTGATGATTAAAACATAACAGTGTGCTTAGGTACATGATTAATATATGAGTTATGACGGTGTTATTAGATTTAAAAAATTTTTCGATATATACGTAAATTGATATATATAATTTTTTTTATAATACAAATTTTATTTCTTAAAAATTAAAGGAAAATATATACATAAAATCAAAACTTGCTTCTTGTTAATTAATTAAAATAATAGGTGTTTATACATTTTTTACATCAAAGATGATCAAACCCTAATAGTAATAATAGTTAATAAAAGGTTTAATTAAGGACAAAGGAGCAAATACTTGACTATAAAATTTAATATAATACAAAGATTTAATTAAAAATAAAAATATTAAAGACTAAATTCAAAAATTTATTAAAATTATTTAAACTAACGAAATAATCTAACCTTAATTAAAAAAGTAGCATGTAGAATTCAAGTGTATTTGTTTCCATGGTGGTGTCTTTGTGTTGTTGGGGAAAGGATAAGGACATGAGAAGAAGAGAGTCCCAAATTGAAGGGTAGGGACCATAATCCCTTTAGGGACGGTGGAGGCCAGCCATATAAGGTAGGAGCCAATTCATGGGTCCCACAAGGCTAGAGAAGAAGCAAAACCCAAACCATGCCCTCATGCTCATGGGCCCCTTAGGGCTTAGGCCATTCAATATCCTTGTCCTTTTTTGTGTAAGGAGAGAGCAAAAATTCAATTAAATTAAAATTAAACTAAATCAAATTAGATTAGTCAAATGATTAATAAATCACTTGTTTGTTTAAATAAACGCGGGATTCAAATTACATCTTGTATATGTAGAAATCTTTTGGTCAGTAACGAATTTTTAAATAAAATTTCAATTGATAAAAATTAGTTTCTAATTTGTCGAGTTTGTGATAGTATATATATAAAAAAAAAAAACTAAAATAATTGACGACAAAGAAGGGGATGTGACATTGATTTAGTTTAGAGGGATACCATGCCTCTTTAATTTGAACCTCCTTCCTAAGACTAAGACCATGAGGTGTCCCTCAATAACTTTGCTTGAACCTTGAACCTTTATCTAGTCTATGTGTAAGTATTCAAAAAATAGAAATACAATGTATACACAATAAATTAAGCCATCAAATGTGTTATTATATGTTTATATATAAATAAATAAATATATGTATTTTTTAATAGCAAAGGAGCTACTCTTGGAGCAAAATATTATTGTATTCATCATTTTGAGACTTTTCCTTAAAATTGAAACCACTACTATGGTGCCTACAGAATCAGTGCCTATGTGTGGCTACGAGCTGACTGGCCAATGAGAGTTTGCAACGTGGTCATTAATGAAGTGTGCTTGCCGAAAGCAATTAGGTGGGAAGTATGGTAGGTGTTATTACAATTACCGCAGTAGTTTTTTGGAAATTTGAAACGAGTTATGTAAAGCAAAAGGTAAAAGTTGGAGTTGTCGAGAAGGTAAAGAGTTGCCGCTGCCAACGAGATGTGAGCAACATGGATGGAAAAGGGTGAAGTATGGTGGTAGTGCTGTTGTGGGTGGAGGAAATTTTTGTGGCTTGGCTAGACCCGTAGGAGATGGTGAGGTGGTGTTGATGGCAGGGAGTGGTGGTGCTGTGGGGTGGTGGTGGGAGGGCAGCATTTAGAAAACAAGGTGATGGGTCGTGATACAGATCGAGTATGGTCAGGTACTGTTTGCCGTAGTCACTATAGACAATATATATATATATCGCCACCTTGCTATTTATGATGTTTGCTCTAGATGCAATTCTGGCCCTGAGACTATTTTGCACTGCTTTCTTGAATGTTCTACTGCTCGGGATGTGCGGGTTATTCTTGATCCTGCTGTCTTGCCCATGAATGCTTCGACCTCCTTTCTTGGATGGGTCAACGGTATCTTGAAGGGTAGAGAGTACATCGTGATAGCTGGTTTGTGGTGGATTTGGAGGAGTCGTTGTTCCTCTGTGTTTCAACTTGATGATTCTTGGCCGGCTATTAAAGTGGCTTTTCTTGCTAAACACTCTGCTGCAGAATTTCTTGGAGTTAACACTTGTCATCATTTCTTTTCTTATAACGAGAATCATAAGTTGTGGAAGCATCCTCCTATAAATGTGGTGAAGTTGAATTGCGATGCTAGTTTAATGATTGATCGAAACATGGCCAGGTTTAGTTGTATCCTTCGAGACTCCGATGGCACCTTCTTGAAAGCTTGTAATGGTAGCATTCCTCCTTCGGGGATCTTTCATTGTGAATTATTTGCAATATGGCATGGTTTGGCTTGGGAATGTGGTCGTAAAGAAATTATTTGTGTTACAGATTCTCTTGAGGTTTTTCTTTATTTGCATAATAATTCTGATTTTCATCATGGGAGTGATTAGGACCTTGCTCACAAGATTCAAGAGCTGCTCCTTAGGAATTGGAAGGTGTATTTTGAGCATTCACCTAGGGAAGCTAATTGTGCTGTTAATTAGTTGGCCAAAATATATATATATATATCACAAGTTTAATTTGAAGTGCAAACCAAAGTCTTGCTGTCCAAAAAGAAAAAAACACAAACAAACACACACTTGAAAACAAATACAAATAGAACTAGTGAACTGTAAGTGTGACAATACCAAAGTCGTCGCATATCTTGAAAAAGACTAGCTATTTTAATTACTTTTAATGAAACAATCCTACTAGTAATCTTTTTTCCTACCTACATCTGATAATGCTAAGAATAAATTCATCTGATCACAACTATTTCCACAGATATCAATATTAAGAGCATAAATAGTCTACTCACTATGATATGAGAATTTACAACCACTAAATGCAGGCTGGTCTATAGATGATAAGATAAAAGCCAAAAACTAAACTTCCTGATGCTCATCTTACTTGCATTCCTTTTTTTTTTCATAGAAAATGAAGAAAGGAATCACTACAAGAGAAGAGATTGTACAGAAGATGATAGAGCATTGTCACAGGAATGCAAAAGTTAACTCTTCTTACATTCTTAGATGTCTCCATCACGGGAATCCGGCATCCAGTGAGGGGTGTCTTGAGCTCTACTTTTTGTGACGATGCAATCTTCCATCACTATCCCACTGTGACCAACCTCTATCGGCTTCACGTTCATTTTCATGGTCTTCAAAGTCATCTCGACATCCAGATCTTCTGTGTCTCCCCCTCTTAGACCAATCTTCATCAACTTCATCATGTTCACAATCATAGTCCTTCTTGTTTCCTCGATAACCAGACCTCTTGTGTCTCGAGCTTTTCCGAGAGCTATCATGGGGTTCCAGGTCTCCTTGATCAAACAAATCTTTATTAGATTCAGCTTCACCAGTTCTATTGTCCCTACTATGATGCTGTGAGTTTTTCCTTCTACTGGTATGGCGCTCTGAATCCCGTCTATCTCTCTTCCCCTTCTTAGATCTTCTTGGTTCTTTTCCATGTTCTACTTCATCGTCCTTACCAATTGGAGCCAAATCTGTATCAAATTCATCATCATGGCTTCTGCAACTGTCATCCTTGTCACTATGTAACGAGCTTTTTCTAGAATGTTTATGGTGACCTTCCCTATTTTCATTTTTTTCCAACAATTCCCTATTGGAATCAGAATCCGGAGTTTTGTGCTTAATTTTATGATTATGTTTTGAATTGCCATTCAATCCCTCATCAGGAGTTCTTTGCCTTCGTTCATCTCTATGTTTTCTTCTACTAGAATAACTTTTCAACTGATCCCTCTCCCTAGATCTTGATCTACTTGAGTGATACCTGTAAAAGATTCTCACACTATACGAATGAGTATAAATTAACATACAAAAATATACATAAAACCTGGCATGAAAAAAATACATAAAATATGGTTCCGCTCTACAAATTGAAAACATTGGACACAAATAGTCAAATCTACATGGAATAATGCTACGGAACCAACGTTAGGGGACCAATAGGGAGCCAATGAGTGTAATTACAGAAATAGTGGGGCATAAAAGGGGAAAGAGAAAAGAAGGAAAACTGATATTGGCTTCCTATTGTCTCCCTAATATTGGCTACCGAGACATTCTCATTCCGGAACATATTTCCTCTTCATCAAATTTTATTAGACAAATGCTAACAAGTAGTTATTTTCCCTCAAATATAAGATTGCCTTTGTTGCAGCATGAGAATGCAAAGCTGAGTGTAGCCTATAAAATTCATTTTATAGATTTGACAGGAAATTTTGGAGCAATAGTTGTGACCTCTAGGTCATGATTCATGTTGTGAATCAGCCACCGACACTTGTATCAAGCTAGGCTGCATACGTAAGGCAACATGCTTGTTCAGCAAGCTACCTTCAATGGGAGCTTTTGCTCTATTTTTCAAAAAAATATAAGCAGGTCGAAGTTTGAGCATAATGACAAGATGATAGTAGCTAGTTGGTCCATTAAAATTCACACCATTTAATGTCAAAAAAAAAAAAAAAAAAGTGAAAGCAGACCTGAAAGAATCTGATTTTGACATCTCGCCGGTATTCTTTCGGAAACTCAAATTTTCTTGCTCTCCTAAAT